>CAJQUN010000864.1:0-162873 GCA_907163345.1 Haberlea rhodopensis
TCAACAATAAATAACAAGGAAAACAGAGGTTAAGTCTTTGAGGACTTAGTGAGGGAATAACAATGGCTTTATATCTGTAATTATCAAATAATGCAATTTCTCAATATGATATGTCATGTAACAAAGATCTTGCAGTCAAGTAATTGTCAATAATGAACAGTGATGATTTAGGATTTCAGAGTGAATATCGTGGGCTAAAGAGGTGGCTCCCACCAGACACGTTTGGTGTACACTTTTCCCCACATATTCAGATAGGATCTGTACATTCAGTCATTTACGAGCCAAGTGAACATTCTCCGGACCGTAAAACGGTGCGCGTTGTTCAGATGAACCATATACCCGGACTGTCATCCGTTGTTCATGGACTCACTTTCCGGGCCGAAGCCGCGTTGTCCAGTGGATAAATATCCAGGGCTCCATTCATTCAGTCAAATGATTCGTTCAATCAAAGGAATCGATTAGTAATCGATAGCATTCAAGATAATAAAATGCAGATCAAGATGACCAATGGGACGAGATAATGTACAATATGATGACAATATATAAAAGTGTGAGACAATGAATAACAAGATACTGTAAATTCCAGGCCAAATGCCAAAAGGGCTATATAACAAGAATTCGGCAGTACACCTCACCTCACTATTTGATGTCTTACTGGATTGGCTCGATTTTGAACCCAGATGTCAAATAAAGTCCTATAAACATAATATAAGTAATTTTGGTATTTAGCAACCCAGATATGTTGTTGAATCTTCTGCAAATCATTTTTTATACAAAACTTGTCAGGGTAATTCTAAATAAGACTTTAAAAATTCATTAAAAATCAAATTTAAGTCGAAACTTCACGAAACTTTCCAGAAATGCCTTAAATCAGTCCAGGCAACGTTCGCGGCCGGAATTTTGAGAAACTCGTCGGCGCGTTCGTTACACGCGCCACCGTGCCGGCGCGTGAACGTGATCCGGCCGCCACGCGCGGCTGAAATTTTTACAGTATGATCGCCTCGGTTCGATCTACACCTTTGTTCAGAAACCATTTGAAATTCCAAACGATTTTGCCCAGAATTCTATTTTTCGAAATGATTAACGAGGTGTTTTGG
Source organism: Haberlea rhodopensis (assembly GCA_907163345.1). NCBI lineage: Eukaryota > Viridiplantae > Streptophyta > Magnoliopsida > Lamiales > Gesneriaceae > Haberlea > Haberlea rhodopensis. The sequence continues at coordinate 1,098 of CAJQUN010000864.1, forward strand.
TCGCCGGAAATCCGTCGTACGGAGCCGTTTGGGAGATCGGCCGACATACCCATCAACCTTAACATATTTTGAAAAATTTCATTTTATACACAAGATCAAAATCGGTTTTTAAAATAGAAGAAATGAAGGCATGAACACGCTACCTCAAAATAGATATCTGGGTTGCATTTCTGCAAATGTTCTTCACGGGTTTTCGATATTTCTGGTTGATTTGGGTGATTGCTTGATTTGTTACACCTCTCAACCTAAATGTTTTCGGGGTGTATATAGGATGATTGTGTGTGAAATTTCGGATTTTTGGAAGAGGTTTGGTATTTTCCTCATAATTTTCCCTATTTCCTACATTTCTACACCATAATCTCTCTTAATTTTTGCCAAGAATTTTCTTGAAGGTGTGAGTTCAATTTGAAGAAATGGGGGGGGGGGGGGGGGTATTTATAGTGGGTTGGGGTTTGCATGGATTGGGCTTTAAATGGTGGACAAGTGTTGGGGTAAGTTGCCACATATTAAGTTTTTAAAGTAATTCAAAATGATTAGTTTTTTTTTATTATTATTATTATTTAGAATTATATTATTGTTATTATTATTATTATTATTATTATTATTATTTTTTTTGTTTAGGATGATTATTTAGTAGCATCGAAGATAGCTTAATTTTTTGTCCAATTGTAATTAATATTTTTGGGGTGTGTTACAATAAACAACAAGGAATCGAGCCAGAAAAATCGAACCAAAAGACAGCCTATTTCGAACCATACACAACAACAAAATTGAGTAAAGGAACAAAATTTTCGACCAAGAAAACAACCCATTTCGAACTCAGCAAGGCAGAAAAAATCGAGCACAAAGAGGGATAAATGACCAATGTATAATGTAGCATCTTACCCACACGATTTACACAAGAAATTGAGCCAAAAAACCCAAGGTGAGATCCTCCTATGCGTGAAGATGGAGGAGGCGAGCGCGAGAGAGTAGAGTGGAGGAGGGAGGGAAGGAGGCGCTGATTTTGGGTGTAGGTGGGGGGAGTGTGGGTTTATAGTTAAAACCCTAAGTCTAATAAACCTTGCAAAATTTCCACTTTACCCCTTAACTTACTATCTCATTCATTTTAAAATCTCACTACTATAATATTACAAGAACCTCCTTAATTTAATTTACAATACAAATTCAATCCAGAATTATTTATTCTAATCCCGAACCAAAATGACGTTCACAAGAATTAAGGAATCTCCTCGAATTTATTTAACATTATAAATTCGATCCCGGAATTCAGACTCCGCTCCAGAATCCGATACCCAAAAATTAACTCCCGAGATCTCATAAAAATCTCATAATTAAATCCAAATAAATAATTATTAATTATTTCGGACATCACAACATTTCTTGATTCCATGATTGTATCTTCATGCACATCACTTATTCAGATTTATGTACTAAAAATCGATATGCACTACTATTGTTAGCAAAACCAATAAATACACAATCTATTGTTTTAGGCCCGATTTTCACTTGCTTTGGTTTTGATACTTCTACCTTTGCCAAGCACCCCCACACTTTCAAGTATTTGTAGGAAGGCTTGTGACCTTTCCATAACTCATAAGGAGTTTCATCCTTACTTTTGTGTGGTATTTTGTTAGAATGTAGTTGGCCGACATGATTGCTTCCCCCCACAAGTTTTGTGGTAATCCAGAACTATCAACATAAACATCATCATCTCTTTTAGAGTTACGATTTTTACGTTCGGCAATACAATTTGATTGATGGGAATAGGGGGCAGTGGTTTGGTGAATAATTGCCATACTCAGTGCCAAATTCTTCAACGTGCTCCATATTTCATCCTCTATCACTTCGAACATTCTTTATCTTTTTGCTAAGTTGATTTTCAACTTCATTTTGTATTGTTTTAATATACTCCCAATGCCTCGTCTTTGCTTCTTAGCAAATAGACGTAACAATATCTCGTACATCATCAATGAAAGTAATGAAGTTATCTTTTTCCCACCTCTAGTTCCACAAACTTTAGATCACATAAATCCGTATGATTAATTCAAGAGGTGCCGTGGTCTTTCAATTGAATGGAATGACGGTTTCGTTAACTTGGCCTCGACACAAGTCTCACACTTATGTTTCAAGTTAACATTCATTTGAGGCAATAAGTTTAACTTCACTAATTTGTTAAGTGAACCATAATTTACGTGACCTAAACGATCATGCCATAAATTACAAGACTCAATCAAATAAGTAGAATCATTCACTTTATTGCTTTCAAATTGACGTTTAACCGTCATTACATTCATTTTGAATAGGCTTTCATCCATATAGTCTTTTCCTACAAAAACTCCATTTTTGGAGAGTACAATTTTTCCAGATTCTAAAACTAGTTTAAAACCCGCCTTGACTAGAGCCGATCCGGATATCAGGTTCTTTCGGATGTCGGGAACATGTAGGACATCAATCAAAGTCAATTCCTTTCCCGAAGTCATCTTTGAAACCACCTTCCCCAGTCCAATTACCGGAGATGTTGTGGAGTTTCCCATGTAGAGTTGGCGCCCACTTATTGGAGTGTATGTGGAGAACATGGCCTTGTCCGAACACACATGTCGGGTTGCACCGGAATCGACGAACCATTCCATAGGATTGTCAACCAAATTTGCTTCAAAGATCACAGCGGTTAACATTAGATCATTCAAATCTTCCGAGATCCGATCATGTTCGGTCACGTTGACTTGATCTTTTGCTTTTCCACGAGTGTCTTTGTTACAACAATCCTTTGCCATGTGATTGGGCTTTCCACACTTATAGCATTTTCCTTTGAACTTTTTCGCCTTGCCATTATTGGAGGCCATACCGTCAAACTTACGCTTTGATCCGGTTCTTTGTTCAACTAGGTTAGCCCGTGGTTCCATTTGAAACCTACCCGCCTTCCTCTCGGAAACTTTGTTGTCCTCCTCGATTCGTAATCGAACCACAAGGTCTTCCAGACTCATCTCCTTTTGTTTGTGTTTCAGATAGTTCTTGAAGTCCTTCCACATAGGAGGCAATTTCTCAATCATAGCGGCGACTTGGAATCAATCACTTAAACTCATTCCTTCCGCATGAATGTCATGCAAGATCACTTGTAGATCTTGCACTTGCGCCATCACAGGCTTGGTATCAACCATCTTGAAGTCCAGGAACTGTCCAACTATGAATTTCTTCATGCCGGCATCCTCGGATTTGTACTTCTTTTCCAGCGATGCCCACAGTTCCTTCGCTGTTTTCACAAGACAATAAACATTATATAATTATTGTCTAACCCGTTTAGGATGTAGTTCTTGCATAGGAAGTCGCTTTGATTCCATGCATCCAGTGCTGCCCTCTTTTGGGTGTCAGTCTCTCCTTCTTCAACCGTAGGAGGCTCCTCGGTTAAGAACCTTGCCAAACTTAGTGTGGTCAAGTAAAATAGCATCTTTTGTTGCCACCGCTTGAATTCGTTCCCATTGAACTTTTCAGGCCTTTCACCATGGTGAACAGGAGTCGTTGTTGCACTCGAAGAAGCCATTGAATTGCACGATATTGTCTTAAGATTGTTGTTTATAATTTTCTCTCAAAGTGTATCTCAGGAAAAAATAACAATGGCTTTTAAAACAATTTTTTATGTCGAGGCGAGATTTATAATCTCCGTCCTTAAGACAATATTGCCCCGCTATGGTGCTAACGGTTTGCTATGGCAATTTGTCTCCCAAGATACAACGACTATGACTTGTGATAGGAGCACTCCAAATCACAAGTCCTCAAACCACAAAGGTTCAAAGCACTCAATTTGATGAACAACAAATGCTCTCAAATTTCACTAAAACTTTGATAATGATTTCGAAAAATAATTTTCAATACATGTGGGAATGTTATATTTATAGTTAACCAAAATTCATGTTCAATGGACACCATTTGGAGGCAACTTTTGGCCAAAAATCGCACCCAAAACATCAATGGACACACCATTTCACATAGTTAACCAAAATTCATGTTCAAGGGACACCATTTGGAAACAACTTTTGGCCAAAAAAAAAATTGAATTCATTTTCTCGTTTTTTCCAACTACCACAACATAAGCATATAATAGTGTCATACTGAAACATATTATATTTGACTTAATAATCAGTATGAAATAGGAAACATCAACTAGAAAAAAATAGGACATATGATCTTAATTTCATGTGACGGATCACCTTAAAAAGCTTTCCTCTGTTGAATCATCTAGCCCGGTAAAAAAATGCATCACATCAATGTATAGTTTATAGATACATCATTACTTTGGATTTTGTATATTACCCTTAAGGACAGTGTCTGGGATGAATCAACCCTTATTTGAAATATTCACTAGGCGGTTGCATCAATCCTTATTTGGAATATTCCAAATCAAGGGTTTGATGTGCCTTTAATGACAACATTAGACTAACAACTTAGTGTAGATGCAGAAAATATAACCTCTTCTCATAATAACATTGTTAGGGTCGGAGTACTGTTTAGAAGGGGTTGAATAAACACTAGACTCAATTTCTCGATTCTTCTAATACAGCAGACTGTTAAGTACTGCAGTATGATCTCAATTGATAGCAAATCAGCAGACACTAAAAATAGTGCGGAAGATGTCTACTAGACTTGTGGGATTAGAACTGTCCGGTAGATATTAAGAAACAGAGGATAAAGTTCTGAAAGTAAATGACACGAGATATGTTCGAAACACAAACCCTTCTACGTCTCTCCTTCTTCCTTTGCATGACTGTTACACTAGAAAACTTTGGTTTACACTTTACAGCATACAACCTTCTTAGGCACCCACACAAATTTGCCTAACTCCTAGCAATATAACAATCACAGTTGTTTACAATGTGTTTTTACAACACTCACACAGAATATAAAACTTTTGATCTTCAAGTGTTCTTGAGCAACAGACTCAGTAGACTTTGATCTTCAAGATCACAATGATGCTTTTGTGCTGCTCTGCAAAACTTCAGAATATTGCGATATGCGTTTTTAATGTTTTGCTTGAATTCGAATGAAGTTGATTTGGAATTTCTGAGAGTTGAGCAAAAGTCTTCTTCATTTCTTTCTTCGACGTATTTATAGACGTAACAGTCTAACTGCAACTATTCTTCAATTGGAAAGAACCGTGTGAAATCAGCTTCCTGATTTCTTCCAAATTCTTTTTGTCTTCTTTCCAATTTCGTTAGTGACGCGATTGGTGGCGCTGATATGGCTGTGCGGCGCTCAGTTGTACATTTGTCAGAGTGAGTCTGTACGCGTTTTGTCTTGTTGTCTTATACATCTATTGGCTTCTCATTGACTGTATGTCTACTGGACATACATAAATTAATACTCGGTAAATGAATAATCTTTCTAAAATAATATTTTTTCCCGATCCCAACTTGGGCCGGTTTAAAAAATTAGTAATTTTGATAAATTAATAAAATATATTTTTAGAAAAACCCTTATAAAAATTTGTAGGCCCAACAATATCATAAATTAATTATTTTTTAAAATTATACATATAATTAAAAGAATTTAGTAAAATATAAATCTATTATTGTTTTTTTTTTGGAATTTAAAATTATGAATGACTTCTTCATAATAAATTCGATTAATTAATAATTTATTAATTTTAAAATTATTTTTTAAATTCAATTAATTTATCATAATAAAATATTATGATTTTAATATTATTAATTTATAGAGATTTTATTATTATACTAACTTCTCCTAAAACAATGCCATGATAAAAACTTTTGACTTGAATAATAACCATAGTGCTCTCTGCATAATGCATAAGAAACAAGTATCACTGTCAGTGGTGGTGGATGGTCGATGACTCTCAAATCTCTATGATAGATAAGAGAGAGAGAGAGTATTGAAAGTAAAATCACAAAAATCCCAATATTTTTTTATTTATTTATTTATTTACAAGGTATCCAAGCTGACTAATTCTTGGGTGACGGAACCGGCCTCTCAACGCTGCCACCAGGTAAACCGATGGATGTGCCCGAGCTGACAGACATCTGTGGGAGAGGACCTACAGGCCATGACCCAGAGCACACCCCCACAATATTTCAGCAGGGAATGCGCTCCACACGAGAATCGAACCTGACGCCGAGAGGATACCCTTACGTCACCACAGACCTTACCAACTCGGCTATGCCCTGGGGCCAAAATCCCAACATTCTTCGACACCCCTCTCTGAGCTGAAAGGGAAGAGTATCGATTGAACCCTCTAGGTTTTCTTTTGCTTTGGTCAGTAATCTGATAATTTCCCCCAAATAATTAGGATATATTCTTGATTTTGTCTATGGAGGTTCCGACCAGAAAATGCGGCTGTATATTCATGTGCATATTGGCCGCGTCGGCGTTTCGATCCACGTCCGCGTCCCTAGCTACTTGTCACCCTCGTGAATTCAAAACCTTTCTTCACGATCTCAATTCCCAGTGCCCGTTTTCGACCCCTTTATATTTGTCTGCAATCCAGGTAATATTTTGGTTTTAATTTTATGTATACTATGCTCTTTTATTTGTCTGCAATCCAGGTAATATTTTGGTTTTAATTTTATGTGTACTATGCTCTTTTAAAATGTGCTTTATGTAATTTATGAATTGATTATACATTTTATGCTTCTTACAAATTTGTTTTATTTCTTGTTTGGTGTTTTTATTTTGAAGAATTGCTGGTATTTAGATTTTTATGCTCCATAAATTTGTCTTCTTGAAGCTGGTATAGATACCTAGAAGGCTATTCCGCGAAAGCTTTTTTCTTTTCTTTAACAGCGGCTTGAGCTTAAATGTTGGAAACTATTTAACATGGAGGAAACATGGGATTGGAAATTCCCTCTTTATTTCAACCAACCAAATTTAGGAGTCTATCTATTTAAGAGTATAATCTAGATAATTCTAATCATCAAACAGAGTTTAAAATATAAAAAAACTTATTCCTCTTGCACGTTCAACACTCCCCTCAAAATTGATATTATTACCAAAAATACGAAGATTTGATGGAATATTTTCTACACCCTCAAGCTTGGCTATAGATATTGATGAACCCAAGCTTCTGATGAGATGTAGGCACATGAGACATCCTCACGGAACGGTAAGGCAACATTTCAAAAGCTGTTACAATTGGGGATATCCACTGGCATAGACATTGCCGGACCCGGAGAAAGCAATGATGATTTCCTCGCCGTTGAAGTCCGCAAAAATCAGTGACCTTCTTGAAGAGATCTTGACAACATTTTTTGAAGGTTGTGTTGAGTTTACTTTTTGTCCTCGGTATGCTTGATACTTACTCTTCTGTCTTAGTATGCGAAAAAAAGACATCGCCTCTGGCTAGAGAAGCGATGGACCCAAGATATTTTTCAGACATATTTCGTCGTAGGTGGCGGTCAACTTAGGTGTTTCCATTGACATAGTTGGAGAGAGGTTGACGAAAAGGACGACTGCTAGGGATCGTGCAGAAGAGTCGCAAGGAGGCCAGCGACGGCTAGGCCTCACCGTGGAAAGACGTGAGGAGGCAGCGACGACCGGAGCTCGTGCAGGAAAGACGCGAGGAGGCTAGTGGCGGCTAGGGCTCGCGCAGGAAAGATGCCCTCAAAGGAGGCTATGGTTCGCGCAAGAAAGACGCGAGGAGACAAGGGCTCGCGAGAGGCACTATGCGAGGATTGCTGGAGTTGAGGCAGTGATGGCTCACGCAGGAGAGGCGTGATGTGGCGACTGCTAGGGTTGAGGTTGCAGATCGAAATTTGCTCTTTCTTTCTCACGCAGGTGGCACGACTTCTTGTTCAAAAATAGGCGACTCCGATGATGGCAAGGGTAGCGGACAGTGTAGGATTTATGGGGTGTCCTGCTAGTATTTGGGTGGTTGAGCTCGGACCAATTGTCGGTGATATTGAAGAAATCGAACCAACAACAGAAGACACCTTGTCGCGCGAACCCATGACTTTTACGATGAAATCCTAGTGATAGAGGTGGCGGATGAAGGGACTTTGTATTGGAAGGTGTGACGACGAGTGTAGAGTCCAGTAGCGGTTCGGGCGGGCCAAGGCGCGGCCCAACTGAGCATCGGTGGTGTGTGATTTTTAGGCAGTGGAGCAGGGTAGCTGCGCGAGTTTGAGGGCTAGGATTAGATTTTACAATTTCTCTTTTTTTTTGTTTGGAGAAAAACATTACTCTAAGACCATATAGTCATGAGATTGAAAATTCGCTCCTTATTTCTTCAATCTAGAACAAGGTATAAAATAATATTTATAGACTCATCAAACAAATTTAGGAGTCTAATCTATCTAAAAATCTATCTATTTAAGAGTCTAATCTAGATAATCTAATCAACAAAGTTTAAAATAAATAAACTTATTCATCCTAATAATATAAATAATCGGATGATGCACGATCAACACTCCCCATCAAGATTGATATTATCACAAAAAATACAAAGATTCCATTGAATATTTCCTACACCCTTCAAGCTTGGCTATTAGATGTTGAATATTTATTAAAGCACCGCTTGGCGTCGGCGCTATGCGCTATAGCCCTTGGGCATCTTTGCACCTCAATGCACTATACGCCTAATAACTATGATATTTCCTACTGAAACCATTTTATTATGATGAAGTTTTGGCCATTTTTTTCTTGTTTGGCAGAAATATAATTCGAGAAAAGCTGACCCAAAGCTGAATCCAGGATTAGGATTCTTTATCATGTACTCTGTTTTTTTCTCTTGCTTTCCTTCCTTTTTGTAATGCCATACTTTGGTATGTAGAAAAAAGATAACATGTGAAATCTGAATGATTTGTCATGTGACAATGAACTACCAAAACGGCTTCTTTCATGAGGAGAACTTCTTAAACAGGTTTACGTCGATGGACCAAACTATACTTAAGTGTGTGTATCTGTTTAAAAGCTCTAAGCTATGTTAGCATTTTGCACGCTAATCAAATTTATCACAATGCAAGCACATGATAATGCATTTTTAAGAAGTATACATGCAATTGATATTATTTCGTTCTAAATTTTCATAAACTGATTAATTACCTTCATCCCACCAAAAAAAAAAAAAAAGAATTGGAGCCAATTTAATATATGGTAATTAATTTATTTACTTTAACTTGTATATCAGCACAATGCGTTGATCTGTCGATATTTTGAATACTAAAATGAATTTTACTCTAGATAGGCAAGTATACAGATCTCAAGTATACCGAGATTAAGGAATTTCGAGATCTGCTGATTTATAGTAATAATGCATTTAATACTAATAATAATAATGAAGTGATTGCTATGTGCATCATCATGCCATGTTCATACGGTGGTGAATGGCGTCCCAACCTAGTAAGAAAGGAAATAGAATTTATATAGTCTATTAGGCTATTAAATTATGCTTTTTTGAATAGGTAGGTTATCTTGTCCTCCAAATGTACTGGTTTTCAAACCTTGACTCGAAATCTAAGATCCCACCAAAAATTTCTAGTCGTCATGCCAGAAATAAATAATGTGTCCGTATCCTACCATTCTTTCATCTTATCTCATATAATCTTCGAGAAAGCAATAGATTTTTCATTGCACATGGCGTAATTCAGTGTTGATTATGCAGTTATTATAGTAAGGCACCAAAAAGAAATCGATACAATAAGTGAATATAACATTTGAACAATAGTAAAGTGTTACACCCACCTTTCCGAAATCCCTAGCGATAGAAGTGGCTGTGTGATCATTGTTTATCACAGGCTCTTAACACACTTAGAATGTCTTTGCAAGCGAAAACAATGAATAAAATTGGGATTTCTCAATTCTGATTTCCAAACACTGTTATCATTTGATCTTTACATTTAATAGAACTAACCATTGTCTACGGATCAAAAGCTCTCTCAACCGGTCAAAAAATTGCCGCAATTTCGCATAAAACTAGATGGAAAATTCCATATTTGTTTGAATGAGCGGGATAGAAGTTTATAAGCATAACAAATGACATGATTTGAAAAGAACCAAATTATAAATGAACAGAAGCAAAGGCCCTCTTTCGCAAATAGAATCGGTTGAGAAATTTGAGTATTCAGGTACATTGGAACTAATGGTACGTAAGATAAGTTCGTTAGATGCCAAAAACATGTTAACATAATTGCCTTGTAACTATCGGAACCAAGAATCACAAACTTTAAGTATGAACAGACTTCTATATGCCCTCTGCCAGAACACTTCCACCTTTAGTTCAGCTCTTCCATCAAAAACTCAAATTAAGCTCCCATAAAAATCGCAAGCTAGAAAGGTGGAAAAAAGCATGGGTTGAACAGATTAAGGAGCTTGAATTAGAGATGGAGAAGGATGGTCTTCTTGATGCCACAACTATAGTTTTTATACTTCTCAACTTCCTTCTTTTACACAACTTCCTTCCATTATGTTTGGATGTTCGTTCTCGCATTAGAACTGTAAATTCGTTTTTCTCGTCTCCCACATTATTCCTTCCAAGTATAGTTGTTACTGATGTTAATACCTTCTTATTAAATTTAGAAACTACGGCTTGCAATTGTGATGATAAACAGAACTATTATATTGATGTTGACGGTGAATATTACTTGTCCATTCTTGATTCCAATTATGATGATGATCAATGGTAGTGATGATGATGAATATGCTTGAAAGTAGTTATTGTTTGTGATTATGAATGTTAAGTTTTAACTCCTGATAGATTTGTGTTTTGTGCGGAGTTCTGAATGATATTCTTGATTTATGTGTTTCGATCTTTCATATGCATTATTTTTCAATTGAAGGTGGATGGAGAATTGTTTGAAAGTGTGATGAGCTCCGGTCAGAAGAATGTATATACTGCTGTTCTGTATTATGCTTCATGGTGTCCTTTCTCTAGCATTTTTCAGTCCAAGTTTTCTGCTCTCAGTTCTATGTATCCACAGATTAAACACCTAATGGTTGAACAATCTTTGGCTGTTCCCAGGTGGGTGACTATAGCTTATGATGATTCCATACATTTCCCACCCCTGCCAAACTGCTATTTTCTTATGACATGAACCAATCCTAGAATGAGCATTGTTCAGATTAGATCATGACATCTGTGTACTTGTGTCTTGGGAATAACATGGCATCCTGGCCTACTTGCAAAAGGAATAGATGTCTCTTTGCTGCAGTTAGCTATCCCCAGTAAAAGTTGCTTGTGACCGTATAAGATATCGTTCATGAATTCTTATGCATTACCTCATGGCCATTTATTTGTGACATTATGTGCATTGTTCTACATTGGGAATTTGGATTGAAAGCACCTAACTCCTCTTGAGATATTCTTGGGACCCAAACTTATTATAGGGCTAATAGATATTTGTACGAATGTGTTATGACCAAAGCTCCAGTAACCGAAAAAAAGAGCGAAACAAGGTAGATGTTCTGGAGATGTAGATATATTGCTGAAATGGAAAAGAATTACAAAGCAACCTCTCAAAATGAAATGGTAAACATCCCTCTCACCACACACACTCAAGGAAGAGCACTCCCTTGCCCCAAGCCTAAGCTTGTGCACAACTTTTACAGAATGACATCTACCACTACTCTCCTCCCCTTTTTATTAATTATTTTCCCTCCAAAACCCCCAACAAACTACCCCATGCTTCCCATGTGTCTGTCTCAGGCTTCTAAAATATTTCTTCCCATTACAATACCACCCTCTTAAATAACAAGCAGATTTGATCGGCTTGTCACCATCCCTTGGGCCCAATTGGATTTCTGAAATCCAGCCCATAATGTTATTCCTCCGGCCCATAATTTTACTCTTCCCCTTCCTTTTTTAATTAGAAGGCCCAATTGAAAGGCCCAATTAGGTGGGATGTCACAACTCATATTAGTTTCTTCAACCACCGATGCCCATGTCTTCTCCCTCACAATCATTTTATCGTGACATTTAGCCCACAGTCTTTCTGCCACAACGACCTGATCAATTCACCATCCCAATCCACAACTTTACGTCCACAATATCGAGCGATCAATTCCGCCTCCGTCACCTCCCCATCTCTGTATTGCATCTTTTCTTCAATTTTCTGGTCCCAAAGGTTTGTCGAATTCGTAAAACCAATTGATTGTGGCCTGAATTGGAAAGCAATCGCGTTGTTTTTAGATTGTGCAGCCTCTTTTGCAGGTATTGTTCTTCTTCGAATTCTTTACCCTTGATTGCCTCCACCTCTTTCGCAGGTAACCGCTGCTTCACACCAAGCTTTTGTTCGAGGTCCAATTTATTTGGCCCCTCGATATCGCTGTTTACATTCATCTCCCTCAACATTTATTCCTTAGTCGCAGACAATTCGTCAGTCTTTTCAGTTGGCTCGGTTTCAGAATTTTCTTCCGTTGCTTTGTCCGTTCCTCCATCCCTGCTTTGTCCTTTCCTCCATCCCTGTCTTTTCCATCACCCTCCGGTAGAATTCCCAGATGTGGAGTTTCCTCTCCAAATTGCCGCAGCAACTCATGGGTGAACAACTCCCATTAGAGAAAGATGGATATTTCAGTGTGAGCTCGTAGAGCCACAATCCGCCGCACCCTCCATAGACATGAAGGCGTGCTGCCAGGTGTAAAGTGGATCGCAAAATGTTGCTCCGCTGATAGAATCCAGCGCCTTGGATCTGCACCATTGAACTTTGGCATGTCCGGCATCATCCACATAAATTTGGAATCAGAATGTGTGGTTGCCATTATATCGAATCCTTAGAGGTTAGTGGCAGGTCTGACCAATTGTTATGACCAAAGAACCGAAAAACAAGAGCAAAACAAGGTAGATTTTCTAGAAATGTAGATAATATTGCTGAATGGAAAAGAATTACAAAGCAACCTCTCAAAATGAAATGGTAAACCACCCTGTCAACATACACACACACACACTCAAGGAAGAACACTCCCTTGCCCCAAGTCTAAGCTTGTACACAACTTTTACACAGAATGGAATTTACCACTACTCTCCCTCTCTTTTTATTAGTTATTTTTCCTCAAAAAACCCCAACACAATACCCCATGCTTCCCATGTGTCTCCCTTAGGCTTCTAGAATATTTCTTCCCATAAAACATAATTGATGGTGAAATATCTTTTTATGCGTTTACCATACTTACGCATGTCTTGCTTGAGTGCAGACAAAAGCCTGCGCCTATGGAGGTTTATAACATACATTCAATTCTCTACCCTTTGCATATTCTTAACTTGCTTGTGCGTTTTATGCAGTGTTTTTTCTAGATACGGGATCCACAGTGTACCCTCACTTCTTATAGTTAATCAGAACATGCGATTGAAATATCGTGGTCCAAGAGATCTCATGTCTCTTGTCAATTTCTACAAAAGAGCTACAGGTATCTCTCCTGGTAAAAACCTGTTTTCTGACCCACTGTTCTGGTGAAATTATCCTGCATGGTTACACATTTATGCTTCCCTCTTCTATGGAAATCCAAACTGCGTAAATAAGCATTGCCCAATTATGATACATTTAATCGTTCTGCTGATGTTAAGTTTTATTCACCATCAAGATTTTCATCATTATCGTTTTATATTTATCTAAAATTATTGGGTTTTGTTGATTTTTTGAAATGTTCATTTTTGTGTGCTTAGATGTGAGATTAATTTACTACTGAAATTGTGCATCCTTTAGATTCATATGCGCACACCTTCTTCTATTAGTGTGTCAAAAGGGCATAAGGATGGAACCTATGGCTCTTGCATAGATGGGAAGAGTTACCTTCCCTTTTCTCAATGGCCTTGTGTTCGTGTTTCGTCCCTTTTGACTCTTTTCATCCCTTTGACTCCGTATTGTGTAAACTTATTTTTCGGTAATACATGAACAGTTAGTGCTATGAGGTAAAATATTTCTTACAAGTTATGGAGAGAGAAAATACTGTTTGTTTCTTCAAATGTCTAAATTAGTTTTATTTGCTGAAGGTCTCGATCCAGTAGTGGATATGCTTGAAGATAACCCTTGTGGCCTCGCGAGTAGTCAGAAAATTTTCAAGCATTGGAATAGAGGGTCAGTCAAGGAAATAATTTGGAGGGAATTATATCTTGTACTTTCTGTACTATTTGTCTTGTCAAGGGCTATCCTTTATTTCTTTCCAGAGATTGTATCTCGGTTTATGGAACTGTGGGTCGCATGCATTCCTCACTTAAATTTGGGAATTTTCGGAGAGTCGAGGCAACTTTTAGGGCGTTTTTTACATTTGATTGATGTGAAGAGAACTTGGAGCAAGCTAAAGTTGTGCAAAACTACGAACTTCCATGAAGGAGCTAGGAATGCTCGGGTTTGGGCATCAGTCTCCTTAGGAGAGACATCTTCTGCAATAATATTTCCTTCAAGAGACTTGTAAAACTAGTCTTGTGTACGTATCACCTTGAAGCACCGTAAGGTGGAACTGGTATTTTATCGGATTGCAAGAATTGATCATTAAGATACGTTGGGTTATCATCTGTTTCTTTTTTTTAGTCATTATTTCTCCTTTCTCTTCTTGAAGCTTTAGCTCTTAAGCCCTTTGTCTTATGGAGTATAACTGTAGAAAGGAATGCTATAAAGTTCGGAACACGTCATTATTGGTGTATATTATTCGATTCATGTTTAACTTCTGCCTTCGAAGGTTGCAATTCTCCTTATGTATGTGATGTAATTATTTACTAATATACGGTTTATTCTTGGCTACCCATGGGGTAGTCTCATCCATTAGATGGATATATTCTCATCAACATTTGATGAGAATATACCTATCAAATAGATGGATCTACAACATGGAGCACTACCCCGTGGGGTAGCAAAGACCAATTCCTAATATACTTGTAAACCTTTTGTCGAATTGGCCATGTATAGACTACTTTAGTACCCAATTGATCATGTGTCATCAGTGGTACTGACTATATACATTGGTATGCGATTTCTTGACAAAAACCTCGAACCAAGTCTTTCTGTCTAAGCCCTTATGAAAACCCCGAACCAAGAATTCCTGTCTAAGTCCTCACGTAAACCTGTCTAAGTCCTCACGTAAAGGCACTGACAAGAACTTTGAATGTATCAGATGGGACTTTTAGGTTGAGCTTAGATTGATGGTTTGATGAACGGATTTGATATGGGGAATTGAGTTGATGAATGAATTTCAGACCACTGCTATGCAGATCACATCAAAGTGGCTAGAAAAACTCAATATATATCCCCATCCGAATGGTTGTGGAGGAGAGTGGACATATTTTCGAACTTGATCTTGAAAATCTATCTACTGTCCCATTATATTCCCCAATATTCGAAGATGGTGCTTAATTCGTCTTCCAAAATGGTACTGGTAAATAAAGTGCCCGCCCCTTTGTGGCTCTCAACTTATCTCTCAATTCATACACCTAATTATTCATGGTCTAACGAGTTCCCAACTCCTCCGTTAGTGACCAACAATCTTTCTTACCGCGCTTGTGTTGTGCTTTCCCGTTTTGACCCGAGACTTCCACAATAGCTTTGCTCTCCTGGTTTCGCCGAAGCATTTTGTCTATTGTCGCAGTGATGAGCTGTGGCCACAGTTAGAGGTGCAGCCCCCACATTAGAGTTTATGTTCTGCTAGGGATCCAAATTCTACTTGGATAACAGTTGATCCTACTACTTAGGATGTTATTGCATCCTAGCCTCGTTCTCTTTTTTTCCCAATATTTTCCACTCGTATTACTATTGCCATATTTACTGCTAGTTTTTCCACACACAATCCCAAAAAAGTACTACTGAAAATATAATAATCCATGTGTTCTACTAATTAATATTATTGGGTGATAGATACAGGTGATGTACGACACTTATAATTGAATTTTTGATTGAAGTAAGCTTTACTCTAGTAAAGTCTCTAGCCAGCCAAAAGCCAAATGCCCTGTAAACACGAAAAAATAGATGAGATGGCCCAAAGGTGCCAAAGTTTTTCAAGTCGAAGTGCGCTTGGAGTGCTTCTAGTAACGATTTTGAAGTGCAATATCCTTCAGTTTCAGGGGTCAAGTACTTTCAATGTTCAAGTCGGAAAATATAAAAATGTGGAAAATATGAAGCCTAAGATATGAATGAGAGACATAGTATTATTTAATTTTTTTTTTTTTTGGAGGGTATGGGGGATTTTAACACATATTTGGGCCACATGCCCGCCTCAAACCCGAGGTTGTCCAAAGGGACATGAGACTTTTGCCAAGTCAGTTAAGCTAGAAGTCTCGAGTATTACTTAAATTTACTTGCATCATACCAATCTTTATAGGCATGGAGAGACCCTTATTTTCAGCATGGAATTATCATATGCCATGTATGCGGGATCTTGATTTGATTGGCTGAGATTTGCCGGACAATCTTCATATTCTCTCAAGCTTTATGGACTATGGTAGTTAACCTGTCCCAGGATTCTCATCATATGTGTTCTCAACTTCTCATTTGTTCTAACTCTCCTATTAGGCATTTGCAAGGCTGTGAGGAACTGAGGATGCTTCGAACTAATCATGCGCTCAGGCAATCGGTTTGGTCATGCTCTTTGTACTAAATGGTGCCAACTCGAGAAACTGGGCCGTGGAATTTATTTGTCGGGGTTTTGGGTCATTGGGCTAAGGGTATGAGTCTCATTCATCTCAGCTTTTGTTTAGATGAGTCGCAAGTGCCCATAAAACTATGGTACCGAGCTAGTCATAAACTCGTATAGACAAGTGAGACTTATTCAATACACTTTCATCTTAATTGACGGGTTTCAGAACTTTGAGGTTTGACGTGACGAGTTGATCTAGATTTAGATTAATGTACCGGTGATACTCGACTTGACCATTATAAATTGATGTGTCTTACCGCACCTATAAAGAAAGACTAATGTTGTGTTTTGAGTGTAAATAAACATTGTCGAGCATCACAGAAAATGCGTATATGCACCAAGATGTATTTTGCGCCAAGACACACACATATACATACGAGTGTCTGTGTATGTATATGTTGTGGTGTGCTACTTGTTGGATTAATAAAAATTGTATTATTGGGTTAATAATTAAGAGCCCAATAATTATGTTTTATTTTGTTAATGAGAACAAAATTAAGGTAAGTTAATTATGAATAGTCAATTAGGCTAAAGAAATCCCACATTGAGTAATTGAGACACTTATGGTTTGTTTATAATGAGATACAAATCAATAAAGTGTAGTTAAGTAGTAAAGATGGGTGCCCCTCGTGCGCCGTCCGTCAGTCCGCTCCGCTCCGCTCGTCTCGTCTCGTCTCGTCTCGACTCGACTCGACTCGCCGCGCCGCGTCTCGTCGCGCGTGTCGCTGCCGCGAAGGCAGTCATATCTTTTTACTACACAGATTTCTGAAATGACTTTTCATCTACCTGACTTTTCATATTCTGCTGAATATTAAGTTTGAGACTTTTCACCTACTTGCAGAATTAATATCAGATTTAAGTGTGAGACTTAAATCCATATTAATCTGATGTTAAGTGTTGAGACTTTTCATCTACCCCATTAAACTTTACACTTAATTCTAAGACCTTTGGAGCGGTCTGCTGCTCAGCTATATAAGCTGCTTCAGCCATATGTTTTCATCATTCTGAAATCATTCTTCACTCATACATTGCATATTGTTTGAGAGTACTGCTCGCTACTAGTGTTCGAAGTACTCTGCTAAAAGTTTTGCTTCAATACGAACAGAGGTGATTTGGTGTTGTACCTTGGAACTCACTTGTCCACGAGACCAGAAACTAAGGAGGGCAAATTTGAGTTTACGGGCACACGACTTGCTGTGGCCTCGTCCAGAATTTGTTCCAGTTTCCTGTTGTGCAAATTTTGAATAGTATTTATATACTACTGCTGTAAGTTTACAGTATATTTTATTTTTTCGATTATAATTGTAATCTGATTATAATAAGTTATCAAATAACTTGTGGGTAATAACAATCGTAAACTCAAATCTTTTTGTTTGTTCCTGTTTTGGAACATAATCGGATTTCGAAAAATAAAATTGTTGAATTTCAAACAATCACTGTTTGTTCACTATAAAAGGTTTTTAAAAACCAGTTTGATATTGTTTGTATTGTATCGTTCGTATTCTGTTTTTTAGCTTATGGCTGACCAGATTCCAAACCGAGTTGCTGAGAATACTGAGATTCCAGTGGTCAAAGCTAGCGGCGTTGAGGTCGTTATGCCAGTTCTGAGAAACCCAATGTCGTTCTCTCTATTTGAGAAACCGGAAAAGTTCAAGGGTTCCAACTTTAAACGTTGGCAACAGAAGCTGATGTTCTTCGTGACCACTTTGAACTTGACCAGGTTTCTCAAAGAGGAGAAGCGAGTGGAGGACAAAGAGGATCCTCAATCTGCTGTGATTGTTGAGTCATGGATGAGTGCCGACTACCTTTGTCGTAACTACATACTGAATTCTCTTGACGATGCACTTTTTAATGTGTATTCCCCCAAGGAGACTGCTAAGAATCTTTGGGAATCGTTAGAGACAAAGTATAAAGTTGACGACGCATGCGCAAAGAAATTTGTAGCCGGGCGATTCCATGACTATCGAATGGTAGATGGCAAGAGCGTTGTTGAGCAATGCGAAATGCTGCAGCTGATATATCACGAACTTGCTGCCGAAGGTATGGGGCTAAATGATGCTCTCCAAGTGGCGATGATGATTGAAAAATTATCGTCATCTTGGAAGGACTTCAAAAGCTACCTAAAGCACAAGCGAAAGATGATGAGTCTCGAGGATCTTATCAGGAGGCTGCGCATCGAGCAAGACAACTGAAAAGTTGACAAGAAATCATTTGGAATGATTTCCAAGGCCATCGTGGTTGAAGTTGGGGACAACTCCCATGGGAATAGCGCAAGCGTACTTTTGAACCCAAGGGAGATACTCAGACAAGGAGGTTCACCGGTGACTATTATGTGTGTGGTACGCCTAACCATAAGGCGAAGGACTGCACTCAACGTCAAAACAATGACGGTAAGAGGAAGATAGTCCCTTACAAAGGCAAAGGCAAGAGGCCTGCACATGCCCACATTGCTGAGGACAACCTGAGCTCCGACATGGATGACATGCATCTGAGTGCTGTGGTATCGGAGGTGAATCTTGTTGGAGGGAACTCCAAGGAATGGTGGGTGGACACTGGGGCTACTCGCCATATATGCGCCAACAAATGGATGTTTAAGATCTATCAACTAGTCAATGATGAGCACTGCTACATGGGAAATTCAGCAGTCTCAAAAGTTGAAGGCAAAGGGACGTTGTGCTAAAGATGACTTCCGGCAAAGAGTTGACTCTTACCGAGGTGCTCCACGTGCCAGAGATCCGAAAGAATCTCATCTCCGGAGCAGTGCTGAACAAGAAAGGCTTTCGGCTTGTGTTTGAGTCCGACAAAGTCATTATGTCCAAGGGTGGTATGTTTGTGGGCGAAGGCTACTTGGCCAATAACCTCTTCAAGATGAGTGTAATGACTTTAGCTCCTAAGGCTAAGTCTAGTGTAGATGTTGAGGTTGATGTTAATGCAGCAAATGAGGCTAGCACAAACAAAAATAATGTAATGATTGTTGCCAATGTGCCTAATAAAACTTTAAAGTTTGATTATTCTTGTGAGTCTTTACATTTGTGGCATGGTAGATTAGGACATGTGAATTATAAGTCCTTACAAAGGCTAATGTCTCTTAATCTATTGCCTAAATTTAACATCAATTATAAACACAAGTGTGAGACTTGTGTAGATGCCAAATTAACCAAGTCTTCATTCCACTCAATTGAGCGAAGCACCGAACCGTTAAACTTGATTCATACGGATGTATGTGATCTAAAGTATGTACAATCTAGAGGAAGTAGAAATTATTTCATAACATTTATCGATGATTGTACAAGATATTGTTATGTCTACTTAATGAGAAGTAAAGACGAAGCAATTGATATGTTAATTCACTATAAGAATGAAGTTGAGAATCAACTTGATAAAAAGATTAAAATTCTTCGAAGTGATCGAGGCGGTAAATATGAGTCACCATTTGCACAAATATGTGCTGAGAGTGGCATTATTCATCAAACTACTGCGCCTTATTCTCCCGAGCAAAATGGTATTACTGAAAGGAAGAATATAACGCTTAAGGAAATGATGAATGCAATGCTTATAAGTTCCGACTTACCTAGGAATTCGTGGGGAGAAGCTCTGCTTTCCGCCAACTATGTGCTAAACAGAGTACCACATAAAAAGTTGGATAAAACGCCTTATGATTTGTGGAAAGGTCGTGCACCTAGCTACAAGTTTTTAAGGGTTTGGGGATGTAGAGCAAATGTACCAATTCCTCCTCCTAAACGGACTAGGATAGGACGTAAGACAGTAGATTGTGTATTTATCGGATATGCGCAAGATAGTAGTGCCTATCGTTTTCTGGTGCACAAATCAGATAATGCAGAAATGCATGTAAATACTATCATTGAGGCTAGGGATGCTTCGTTCTTTGAGGTAAACTCCGACAATGCCTGAAACCAATGTTGAGAGAAATGTAGGGGATAGAGAATCTCAAGAGAATATAGAATCGCCTAGACGAAGCAAAAGAGCGAGAAAAGAAAAATCTTTTGGCTCAGATTTTCTGACATATATGTTGGAAAAGGATCCGGCTACTAACAAGGAAGCAATGTCTTCGCAAGACTCTAATATTTGGAAAGAAGCGGTGAACAGTGAGATAGAATCTACCTTACATAATCATACTTGGGTACTAGTGGATCTTCCTGCAGGTTGTAAACCACTTGGCCACAAGTGGATCTTCAAGAGGAAGATGAAAGTTGATGGTACTGTAGATAAGTACAAGGCTAGATTTGTAGTCAAAGGCTATAGACAAACTGAACGTGTTGATTATTTCGACACATACGCTCCTGTATCCAGGAAAACGTTTGTAAGGTTAATAATTGCATTTGCTGCATTATATAACCTAGAGATCCATCAAATGGATGTAAAAACAACCTTTCTAAATGGAGAGTTAGAAGATGAGGTTTACATGGACCAACCTGAAGGGTTTGTAGTTCCAGGGAAAGAAACAAAGGTGTGTAGACTTGTGAAATCCTTGTATGGATTAAAACAGGCACCTAAACAATGGCACGAAAAATTTGACAGTGTCATGCTTTCAAATGGGTTTAAAACAAACTGATAGGCTTAGATTTTAAGTGTTTTTAGCTGTAATTTCTATCCGTTTTTCGTACTTTTTCCTGGATGAAATTACGCTTTTTGGTATTTATTTGCTTATTTCAGGAAAATAGTTCGGAAATGGAAGAAATGAGCTAAAATGAAGAAAACGGGTGAAATCGAGGCGAAAAAGAGTAAAAAAATGAAGAATATGATTTTTAGAATTTTCGATCGATCGAGATTTTGTCTCGATCGATCGATCGAGGCAGAGACTTCAGCAACAAATTTTGAGAATTGTCGATCGATCGGAAAAATATCTCGATCGATCGAGCGAGGCAGTGAGTTGAAAAGGCTGAAGTGAACAGTGCACCGATCGATCGAAAATTCTTTTCGATCGATCGAGACGCGATATTCTGAAAATCTTATTTTCCATAATTAACGTGATTTTTCGGTGGTTTAAAGAGAGGATCTCTTCCAGATCATGCATATCATATCAGACTCGAATTTTTACCACCAAGGAACCCTAGCCGCCGCCAAGGAGAGCCAAGGAGAGTCATCTTCTTCCCTTCTTCATCCAAGCTTAAGCGTACCATTTCCGGGGTGCAAGGAAGGAGCAAGAGAAGAAATCACGGTGCAACGCACGGATTCATTCCAGCCGTTTATCGTATTTCTAAACTTTGATTTATTTAATTTTCATTTTCATTTGATGTTTTTGAGGTCGAGAGACAATTAAACTTCTTATGTAATTGATTTGAATTGAATCTAGTTTATTTTATTGAGTTTTAGTGAAATTGTGTTTCGTGTTTGAGTGGATTGAGTTTTATGTTCATGAATTAAACGCTTATTAAGATCAAAGCCTAGCTAACTTTGGTTGAAATCAGTGAGTTATAACCGAGATCGAGAGATAACGTTATAATACGCTACATTAATTCATGATGTATGTTAAGATTGAGATCGAGAGATGAAATCGCATACGTGAGCACTTTGAATCGAGAGATTTAGAGTAACGAGGTTTTGAAGATTTATGCAATATTGGATTAGTAAATAGGTGCACGAGAGTGACTTGTTCTAATTTGATATGAGTTTCTTTACAGATCGAGAGAGTGTATTGAATATCATTGAAAACCTTTCACCTTAAGAATCAATTGTTTAGTAATTTCCTATTCAAACGAATCTTCGAAGAGAACATAGTTGAACGAAGAGCGAGATAAATTTCTCGAGCGAATTACCTTTGCATATCCGGAACCCGATTCATTTTATTTATTCTTGTGTTTTAATTCTAATTTCCGCATTAGTTAGTCTACCCCCGTTTTAATCGTAGGCTAAATATAATTTTTCTAATTTTATTTGGTACTTATACATTAGTCCATGTGGATTCGACAACCCTTACTTTCATTTCACTATACTAAAACTTGACAACCGTGCACTTGCGGTAGAATGCTTCACACTACACTTTGGAATTTTCTGTTTAAAAAATAAAGCGGTCAAGTTTTTGGCGCCGTTGCCGGGGACTAATCTGTATAATATCATACGAGATTAGTTAATTGTAATTTAGCCAATTCTTTATTATTTCGTTTTTGTTATTTCTTGTTCATTTTCGATTAGTTGATTTTGATTTTTGATTTGTGTATTTTTGTTATCTCCTTTTCTCTGATCCAGTACAGGAACCACTTCTCTAGTGCATGCTCAGAAGAGAGGAACCCATTCTTGAGCCATTTGATCCGGAAATAGAGAGAACTCTACTAAGAAGATTACGAGAAGCTCGAGCACTGGCCGACAATAACGAGGCACAGAACCCGAGATCAATGATGGACTTTGCACAGCCGGCATTTCATGGATCTTTATCCAGTGTAACGAGGCCGACGATTCAAGCAAACAACTTTGAGATCAAGCCTGCGATTATCCAAATGATACAGCACTCTGTAATGTTTGGGGGAGCTGCCACGGACGATCCGAACAATCACATCTCCAACTTCTTGGAGATCTGTGACACGTTTAAACATAATGGCGTCTCCGACGACGCCATCAGGTTAAGGCTTTTTCCTTTTTCATTACGAGACAAGGCTAAATCGTGGTTAAACTCATTGCCTGCAGGATCAATTACAACATGGGAAGGAATGACAAAAGCTTTCTTATCGAAGTACTTTCCGCCCTCAAAGACGGCAAAGATGCGGAACGATATCACCACGTTTGGGCAGTTCGACCCCGAGACGTTATATGAAGAGTGGGACCGTTTTAAAGATTTGTTGAGGAGATGCCCACATCACGGTCTACCCATCTGGCTGCAGGTACAGACTTTCTATAATGGTTTGTTTTCTGCTAACCGTTCAATGATAGATGCAGCATCTGGGGGATCAATTATGCGGAAGACACCGGAAGAAGCATATGAACTATTGGAGGAAATGGCATCCAATAGCTATCAGTGGCAGTCAGAGAGGAACATGCCATTGAAACCAATAGGAGTCCATCAAGTGGACGAGATTACTGCTATTTTGGCTCAGTTGGAAGCTATGAACCGGAAGATAGAAAGCATGAGTGCAGTAGCGATGCAAGTTCAAGCTGTCTTCTGTGATTTATGTGGAGGCGGTCATCCGAGGATGGAGTGCCAGGCAGGTAACCCATTCATTCAAACTAATGAAGTGGTGAATTTTGTAGGTAACAGGCATCCCAACAATCTGTACTCGAACTCATACAACCCGGGGTGGAGAAATCACAACAATTTTAGGTGGACCAACAAAGAGAATGTGTTAAATCCACAGCTAAAACCGGGAGGGTCGAATAAACCGAGTTTGGAAGAGCTGATAGCCAAGTTCATAGAAACAACTGAAACCAGGATGACGACTCAGGATGCATCCATAAAGAACTTGGAAGTGCAAGTGGGGCAGCTCGCATCATTAATATCCGGACAAACGCATGGCATGATACCAATTGGGACAGTGAAGAACCAAAACGAGCAAGCAAAGGACATTGAATTAAGGAGTGGAAAAGAACTAAGACCGCAAGCTGAAGCAGAAGAGAGTCATGGAGAGACATCTGAAGGCAAGGATAAGACTAAGGAAAAGGCGACAGAGAAAGGTAAGAATTCTAACACTACACCGATCACACACACTGATAGGACAGTAATTCCTCCCCCATTTCCCGCAGCATTGAAAAAAGCTAAGATGGAAGCAGAATTTGGTAAGTTTCTTGAAGTATTTAAGAAACTACATATTAATATTCCATTCGCTGATGCTTTACTTCAGATGCCTAGTTATGCTAACTTTTTGAAGGAAATTTTGTCGAATAAGCGAAAGTTGGGTGAATATGAAACGGTAAGTTTGACGGAGGAGTGCTCAGCAATTGTGCAAAATAAAATGCCTCCAAAGTTAAAAGACCCAGGAAGTTTTACTATACCTTGCACTATAGGATCAATATCTTTTACAAAGTCATTATGTGATTTGGGTGCTAGTATAAACTTGATGCCATTTTTTTCAGGAAGTTGGGGCTAGGAGAGCCGAAACCTACTAAGGTTTCACTACAATTAGCAGATCGATCCATCACATACCCCAGAGGTATCATTGAAGACGTTTTAGTCAAAGTGGATAAATTCATCTTTCCCGTTGATTTTCTGGTACTAGATATGGAAGCAGATTCAGAGACACCACTGATTTTGGGTCGACCATTCTTAGCAACGGGAAAAGCAATCATCGATGTTCAACAAGGGAAGTTGATCCTCCGAGTAAGGGAGGATCAAGTTACTTTTAATGTTTTTAAAGCACTTCAACACCCACACGATGAACACATGTGTTTCAATATAGATATTATTGATGTTCTGACAGGTGAGGTGTTGCAAGATACATTCAGGGATAACATGGAAGCATGCTTAGTGGAAGCTGATAAGCAACATTGCAAGGAAGACATCAAGAGTATAGCTTATATGAACAACACCAGTCCTTACATGAAACGAGCCACTGAGAATCTTGGAGAGTTGGGAAAAAGGGATATTAAACCTCAAAAGCCATCAATTGAAGAGTCACCTACTCTCGAGCTCAAACCTCTTCCATCACATCTCAAGTATATTTTCTTAAATGCTGAAAAATATTTACCAATAATTATTTCTTCATCTTTGACAGGTGATAATGAGGAAAAGCTTCTAAAAGTCCTTCAGGAGCACAAGAAAGCATTTGGATGGAAGATATCATATATTAAAGGAATTAGCCCATCGGTCTGCATGCATAAAATTCTTATGGAGGAAACATTTAAGGCCGTGGTCCAACCACAACGTCGTCTAAATCCAAAGATGCAAGAGGTAGTAAAAGCTGAGATTATTAAGCTAATGGACGCAGGTATTATCTATCCTATCTCTGATAGCTCGTGGGTAAGCCCTATTCAATGTGTACCAAAGAAAGGGGGTATTACTGTTGTCCCGAATGAGAACAATGAGTTAATACCTACAAGAACAGTAACGGGGTGGAGAGTATGCATTGATTATAGGAGGTTAAATGATTCTACTCGTAAAGACCACTTTCCCCTTCCCTTCGTTGATCAAATGGTAGAGAGGTTAGCATGGTATGATTTTTATTGCTTTCTAGATGGATATTCGGGATATAACCAAACTGCAATTACACCTGAGGATCAAGAGAAGACCACCTTCACTTGTCCTTATGGCACATTTGCATTTCGACGAATGCCATTTGGATTATGTAATGCACCTGCTACTTTTCAAAGATGTATGGTGGCCATATTCCATGACATGATAGAGAAATTCCTAGAAGTATTCATGGATGATTTTTCTGTGTTTGGTTCTTCTTTTGATATATGTTTGTCTAACCTGACTTTAGTGTTGGCAAGGTGTGAAGAGACAAATCTTGTATTGAATTGGGAGAAGTGTCACTTCATGGTCCAAGAAGGAATAGTTTTGGGACACAAGATATCTGAGAAGGGTATTGAAGTGGACCGGGCAAAGATTCAACAACAGTAAAGGGAATCCGAAGCTTCTTAGGACATGCGGGATTTTATCGACGTTTCATTAAGGATTTCTCAAAAATTTCTAAACCTTTATCTCACTTGTTAACTAAAGATGCATCTTATGAATTTGATTCTGATTGTATGCAGGCGTTCAATACTCTCAAGGAGAAATTGGTAACCGCACCTGTGTTGGTCGCCCCTGATTGGGAGTTACCTTTTGAACTGATGTGTGACGCCAGCGACACCGCGGTAGGAGCAGTCTTAGGTCAAAGGAGGAACAAGGTATTTCATACGATCTACTATGCTAGTCGCACTTTGAATGAAGCACAAATTAACTATGTCACCACTAAAAAAGAGCTTCTAGCCATAGTTTTTGCTTTTGATAAGTTTCACTCCTACCTATGTCTTGCTAAAGTTATTGTGTACACCGACCACGCTGCACTTAAATACTTACTTGCAAAGAAAGATGCCAAACCACGCTTGATTAGGTGGATTTTATTATTGCAGAATTTGACTTAGAGATAAGAGATAAGAAAGGTGTTGAAAATGTGGTTGCAGATCATTTATCGCGAATTGAGAACAGTAATGATGCAAGTGACAATGAGGTAGATGAAATTAATGAAAATTTCCCTGATGAGCAATTGTTTAGTGTTGATATGGTACCTTGGTATGCACATTTTGCAAACTATATTGTTAGTGGTATCCTCCCACAAAATCTGACTTTTTATCAAAAGAAAAAATTCTTTTCTGAGGTTAAACATCTTATGTGGGAGGAGCCATATTTGTTCAAAGTTTGTGCAGACAACATCATAAGACGGTGTATCCCTGAAGAGGATATGCAAGATATCTTGAAGCAATGCCATGATGGAGATACAGGTGGGCATTTTGGAGCTACCAAAACAGCTGCTAAGGTACTTGCTTCTGGGTTTTATTGGCCAACGCTGTATAGGGATACATTCAGGTATGTCTCTTCATGTGATAGATGTCAGAGGGTCGGTAATATTTCTAGGAGGAATGAATTACCATTGACCAATAATCTTGAATGTGAGATTTTTTATGTGTGGGGAATAGATTTCATGGGACCTTTCCCCAGCTCTTGCTTAAATAAATACATACTTGTCGCAGTAGATTATGTGTCAAAGTGGGTAGAGGCGGAAGCTTTGCGCACTAATGATTCTCGAGTGGTTGTGCAATTTTTGAAAAGAAATTTTTTTACTCGTTTTGGCACCCCTCGAGCAATTATTAGTGATGGTGGCACTCATTTTCGTAACAAACAATTCGAAAAGCTTTTGAGTAAATATTGTGTCACCCACAAAGTGTCTTCGCCTTATCATCCACAAACCATTGGGCAAGTAGAAGTTTCGAATCGTGAGTTGAAGAGGATTTTAGAAAAGACAGCGACTCTAAGCCGAAAGGATTGGTCCTTACGCTTAGATGATGCACTATGGGCTTATAGAACTGCCTTTAAGACTCCTATTGGCACATCACCCTATAAATTGGTATTTGGTAAGGCATGTCACCTTCCTGTTGAACTTGAGCATAAAGCATATTGGGCTATTAAATGGTTAAACTTTGACTGTCATGTTGCAGGTGAGAAGCGTCTTCTACAATTGAATGAGATGGAAGAATTTAGAAATCAGGCATATGGAATGCCAAGATTTACAAAGAGAAAACCAAGAAGTGGCATGATTCTCATATACAAAAGAGGGACTTCAAGGTAGGAGATGCCGTACTCTTGTTCAACTCCAGACTGCGACTCTTTCCAGGCAAACTACGTTCTCGTTGGTCCGGGCCATTCACCATTTCAAACATCTACCCCTCTGGAGCAATTGAAGTTACCGATCCCAGCAGAGGAACATTTACAGTGAATGGGCAGCGCTTAAAGCATTATCACATGAGCAATGAAGTCCAAACAACCTCTATAGTTTATCTTGACAACTGAGAGAGAGGAGATGACAGTCCAGCTTGGGACTATAAATCAAGAACTCTTTCTTATTCCCTTTGTTTCTTTTTCTTTTTCTTTAGTTTAGTTTAATTGATCTTTGTTATATTGTTTCTTTTGTTTTTAGCATGAATCCGTGTGTGTTGTGCCGTCA
Source organism: Haberlea rhodopensis (assembly GCA_907163345.1). Lineage (NCBI taxonomy): Eukaryota > Viridiplantae > Streptophyta > Magnoliopsida > Lamiales > Gesneriaceae > Haberlea > Haberlea rhodopensis. The sequence goes on from CAJQUN010000864.1 coordinate 29,252, forward strand.
CTACCCAGTCCCCCCTTCGGAGCATGATGAGGACGACGATCAGTGACGATCGTCGTCATGGTATGTGTTTTGCCTTTACGCTTATTTGTCTTGTACATTGAGGGCAATGCACATATTAAGTTGGGGGGGGGGGGGGGGGGGTTCTGTTTATATTTGTATATATTTTGCTTTTGCATGTCTGCTACTTGTTTTGTTTCGTTTCCTTGCATGACTGCACATTTTTGAGACTAATTCGTCCTTGAGCTCTATCAACAAAATTTTTTTTTTAGAAAATGAATCAATACTTGAGAAATGATGAGTTAGATTTGCAACGGTAATACATGATGAAATTAATCCCCATCTAGATAGGAGTCGTGAAAAGGTTTAACTTGTTTGAATATATCCTCTGTTGAGCTTATGTCAAAATTGAGGAATAATTTGAGCACGTTTGAGTCATGATTGAGTAAAGTATGTATTGAATAAAGTGAAAACTGTAAGTAATCCAACAAGCATGGAACGCAGCGGAATAATAAAATTTGGATTACTAGACACCGGATCTATACATAGGGATTCATATCGGAAAAAGGAATCAAAGGTCTCACCCTTGTAGCGTGTTTGAGCAGATTCCACGAAGCAGCACCACGTCCAACGAGTCCTTCGAGCCACTAGCAAAACTTAGCGAGTTTTGCCTCTACGGTATCCACACGATCAAATCGGGAAGGGATAGTTTAAGAACAAGTTGCTAGACTCGTTCTTAAACCGGAACAAGAAGCACACTCGATTCTAAATCGAACGATCGCCTCAATTCAACAAGTTTCTGTTCGGCTATCAAGGAAGAAACCGAGAGCTCCTTGTCACGTGAAGGAGGCGACCGTGAGCTTCTAAGTCTAGGTTAGTATAATATGAATTGTCTTATCAATAATAAAACATAACCTTGTATTTATATTATAAGATTTAATTAAGGTTTAAGGCTTTCTTAAAGCCTCATGGGCCCAAACCCATGATTTAATTAAATCCTTATAATCTTTTTATTAAGACTCTTCTTAATTAATTAATTCATCTAATGAATTTAATTTCCCTTATCGATTTAATCTTTTGTGCGACCCGATAGGATCTTGTAATGTTGGCAGTGACATAAAATCTCATTTTATGTCGCAAGCATTGAGCGGTATCTAGCAACACATCAATGCTACTGAAATTACAAGAATGTCAATGACTCGACATAACCTTTAGAACTTGTGATAATATTAACCATGTAACTTAATCCCTTTGTCCTTTGTGTTTAGATTGAACACGAGTCATGGAATAGTCATACTCGTATATTCAATCTCTATTTCTTGATCCCCAAGTAGAACTAGAATAAACGAATAAGCTCGATATCTCATATCGACTCATTCGAGCATGGCCATGCATTTTAGTTCTCACTTGATCAAGGGCCAAACACATCTCCTGTTATATAGGAGGGACAAATCCTATCTCGATCAGTCAACATCCCTCTACATAATTCGTAGTGTATCCAATAGTCGCCTTTATAGTTTACCCTGTTACGGGTAACGTTTGACAATATCAAGATACATAACTCCTTATGTTGGGATCTCTGATGATCACAAGTCGTAAGGATTACATACATTATTATCACTATGAGAATTGCATATGACGATCATATAACTATCCATGTTGCATTCTCATGGTGGGTCTGTCCAGTACATAGTTCTCCAACATGTACCCATATGTTGATTTGATATCTCATATCAATGAACAATTCGTCAATCAACACATACTAGTCTCTACGTATTATCATTATCCCTATTCATGATAATACTTGACTAGGGACATCTTTAAGAATAATACAATATTATTCTAAGGACATTAACATATATATTAATTCATATTGCACAGTTAATCGAATAATATATAATAATGAATTGCCATTCATAAAATCATAAACATTGTATGTCTTAAACAATCATCTAATGACTTGTCTTAGGGCGTATCCCAACAAATCTCCCACTTGCACTAAGACCACTCAGACATATACCTAATGCCTAGAGATCTAGTATGGCGATCATGCTTCTGCTGTGACAGTGGCTTCGTCAATGGGTCAGATACGTTATCATTTGTTGGTACTTTGCATATTTTAACATCTCCCCTTTCAACGATTTCTCGAATGAAATGAAAGCGCCAAAATATGTGCTTGGATCTTTGGTGAGATCTAGGTTCCTTAGCCAATGCGATCGCTCCATTGTTGTCACAATAGAGTTCTATCGGATCTTTAATGCTAGGCACCACTCCAAGTTCAGAAATGAACTTCCTAATCCAAATAGCTTCCTTTGCTGCATCCGAGGCAGCAATATACTCAGCTTCCGTTGTAGAATCGGCTACTGTTTCTTGCTTTGAACTCTTCCAGCTCACAGCACCTCCATTTAGGCAATACACATATCCAGATTGCGATCGAAAATCATCTTTGTCGGTTTGGAAGCTTGCATCAGTGTAACCCATTACATTGAGCTCTTCCTCACCTCCATAAATCAAGAATGTATCCTTAGTCCTTCTCAAGTACTTCAGGATGTTCTTGACAGCAATCCAGTGACCTTCACCTGGATCAACTTGATATCTGCTCGTCATGCTCAAAGCATACGATACATCGGGACGAGTACATATCATGGCATACATGATAGATCCAATAGCTGACGCATATGGAATCTTACTCATGCGTTGTCTCTCATCTGGTGTTGAAGGACACTGTTCCTTCGAGAGATATATACCATGTGTCATAGGCACGAATTCTTTCTTTGATTCTTGCATGCTAAACCTTTTAAGCACTTTGTCTATGTATGTACTTTGACTTAGGCCGAGAAGCCTTCTTGATCTATCTCTATAGATCTTGATTCCTAATACATAGGTGGCTTCTCCCAAGTCTTTCATCGAAAAGTAGTTCCCTAGCCAAATCTTTACAGATTGTAAGGCAGGGATATCATTCTCAATGAGAAGTATGTCATCTACATACAACACTAGGAAAATGATTATGCTCCCTCTGACCTTCTTGTAGACACAAGGTTCATCTACGTTTTTGATAAAACCAAACTCTTTGATTGCATCATCAAAACGAAGATTCCAACTCCGAGAAGCTTGCTTCAATCCATAAATGGATCGTTGTAGCTTGCATATCTTTCCAGCATCCTTTGGATCGACAAAACCCTCGGGCTGTGTCATGTACACATCCTCGAGCAGATTTCCATTAAGGAAAGCTGTTTTGACATCCATCTGCCAGATTTCATAATCATGAAATGCAGCTATTGCAAGTAAGATCCTTATGGATTTAACCATGGCCACTGGTGAAAAGGTTTCATCATAGTCAATACCATGAATTTGTTTGAATCCTTTTGCAACCAGCCGACCTTTATAGGTATGTACATTACCATCCATATCGGTCTTTTTCTTGAAAATCCATTTGCACCCTATGGGTCGTACCCCTTCAGGTGGATCAACCAAAGTCCATACTTGGTTTGCATACATGGATTCCATCTCAGATGTCATGGCCTCTTGCCATTTCTCAGAATCAGTGCCCATTATAGCTTGTTGATAAGATGACGGCTCATCCTCATCAATAAGTAGTAAGTCACCTTGTTGAGTCACAAGAAATCCATATCTTTGTGGCTCCCGATGTTCTCTTACAGACCTACGCTGGCTTGTGTCTCTTGAGCAGGTACTTCTTCCACAACAGCTTGCGGTGCCTGCTCTGTTTCCATCTCAATCTCAGGTTCAGTGTTTTCATGTGGTTGAACTTCACTAAGTTCTATTTTTCTCCCACTGGTTTTTCTAGAAATAAATTCTCTTTCAAGAAATACACCAGTCCGAGCAACAACTACTTTGTTCTCGGTGGGATAATAGAAATAGTATCCTTTCGTTTCCTTAGGATACCCCACAAATAAACACTTATCAGATTTGGGTCCAAGTTTGTTAGTGGCGTGACGTCTAACGAAAGCCTCACAACCCCAAATATTCATAAAAGACATACTAGGACGCTTCCCAGTCCATATCTCATATGGTGTCTTTTCCACTGATTTAGATGGAACACGGTTCAGTAAGAAAATCGCTGTTTCTAGAGCGTGTCCCCAAAACGATATCGGAAGATTTGCATGACTCATCATTGATCTAACCATGTCTAACAAGGTTCGATTTCTCCTCTCGGATACACCATTCCATTGTGGAGTATACGGAGGAGTTAGTTGTGGGACTATCCCACACTCCTTTAGATAGTCATGAAACTCTTGACTTAAGTATTCACCTCCTCGATCTGATCGAAGGATTTTGATACTTTTGCCAAGTTGGTTTTGTACTTCATTCTTGAAATCTTTGAACTTTTCAAAGGTTTCATGCTTATGCTTCATTAGGTACACATACCCATATCTACTGAGGTCATCAGTAAATGTAACGAAGTATTGAAAACCACCTCTAGCTTGTGTACTTATTGGTCTACATACATCACTATGTATTAGTCCCAATAAAACATTTGCCCTTTCAACATGTCCCTTGAAAGGGGCTTTAGTCATCTTGCCCATTAAACAAGATTCGCATGTTTCATATGATTCAAAATCAAATGAATCTAATACTCCATCCTTATGAAGTTTAGATATGCGGTTCTCGTTTATGTGGCCCAAGCGACAATGCCAGAGATAAGTCGGATTACAATCATTATTTTTAATCCTTTTAGTATTTATGTTATAGATAGGCATATCAAGATTTAATAAATAAAGACCATTCACCATTTGTGCACTAGCATAAAACATATCATTTAAATAAATAGAACAACAGTTGTCCTTTATTATAAATGAAAACCCACACTTGTCTAAACAAGAAATAGAAATTATGTTTTTGGTAATGGATGGCACAAAATAACAGTCTTTTAAAATCAACGATAAACCAGAAGGCAAAGATAAATAATAATCTCATATAGCTAATGCAGCAACTCTTGCTCCATTTCCAACTCGGAGATCAACTTCGCCTTTCGCCAACAATCTACTCTTTTGAGGTCCTGCACATTTACTCAAATGTAAGATCCACATCCAGTATCTAATACCCATGATGAAGAAGTAGATAAATTGACTCCTATAACAAAAATACCTGAAGTGGAAGTCACACTTCCTTTCTTTAGATCCTCCAGATATACTTTGCAGTTTCTTTTCCAATGGCCGGTCTCACCGCAATGGAAACAGTTCCCTTCCTTCGCTATCCCTCCCTTTGGTTTCAGTGCAGATGACTTTGGCTTAGATTTAACAAAGACCTTCTTGTTCTTCTTGAAGCTCTTAGCTTTAGTCTTTCCTTTGCTCTTATTCACAATAAGAACATTTGTAGGTTTAGACTTCTTGCAATTTGCTTCAAAAGTTCTAAGCATGCCAAGTAACTGTGGTAGTGTCTTTTCTATTTCAATCATATTGTAATTTAAGACAAATTGACTGAAGCTTTCAGGCAACGATTGCAAGATCACGTCAGTGGCCAACTCTTGGTCCAAAGGAAAACCCAGCTTCTCCAGATTCTCAATATTCCTCCATTTCCTCATGTTGCTTCTGAAGCTCAGAGTTCATGGTGGCAAGCATAAGGCACCCAACATCAAGTGCGTCACTTTGATGCTTCTTGTAAGCATCTTTATCGGCTCTTGTAGCCGTTAGGGGAGGTTCCTCAGCAGTTAAGGGTTCCTCTAGGACATATTGTTTCTTTTCTTGTTTGAGGACTATCCTCGAGTTCCTATGCCAGTCTAGGAAATTTGTCCCATTTAATTTGTCCTTCTCAAGGACCGATCGCAGTGATAAAGTGTTTGTTACGTTGTTAGTTGCCATGGATATCTACAATATAAATATGCAAAATAAGTTTATGATTTAATCATTTAACATGGTCTTATATTAAATGATACTCCCACTATTTTGTTAAAAAAAATATCAACCCTCGAAACCTTTAGTGGGCCAAGATCCATATTTCGCCTAATCTTGAGTTAGCTTTGGCTAATCGCCCAAGACTCGGTTATTTAGGTAGACAACACTTTGTCAATTACATCACATGTAATTCTTGGATAGTTGGACGAACAACACTTTGTTCAATTAATCAAATGAATTATTATCCAACCCATGCCTCTAGGTTCCCAATCCTATTGAGATAACCTAGTTAAGTCGTACCCAATTTAAAGTATAACGGATATCACTTTTATCCTTTCGCGCCTTACTAAGATTGCCACGGTGCTTTGCTTTGGCAAACCCACACATGTACAATCGAAGTTTTTGACGAGTACTTTTAATTTTGGAAGGCATCTAAAACTTAATATTTTAGAGGCATTTATTGATCTCATGATTAGTTTGATAATTTAAAATATGTCCACTACATATAGGTGTATACATATCTACATATATGTGTAATACAATTATCAATCTAAAACATAAGATAAATCATGCATCAACATACATAATTAAACGTGACATGGTTATAGCCCCTACTAACGATTTTCTCAAGCCAATGAGAAAATCCTAAGAGTCAACCTAAGGTAACTTCACAAGCACCTTCCTTTGGCTCCAATTTGTGAATGGCCTCCTCATCCCGACACGATGCTCCATCTTCATTGATCACCATCAACAATTAAACTATACTATTTACAAGATATAGAATGCCTCGATTCACATTCGAGGGGAACATAGGGGAGGGATAACATTTAGAATAAAGTAGAGAAGGCACGACACGCAGGTCGTATTATAAATTACAAACATTCACAAATCCTATCTAATAGGTCAAAAGGGCTATAACCATGCACCATGCTCAAACAACACATAAAGCATGCTTTAACATTTAATTAATTAAATTCTAAACTTTTTAAATTTAAATCAAATTAAAACTGTAAAATAGAATTTTGAAAAAATATCGTACGCTCGGGACATCACATGCCACGAACTTAATGCGACTTAAAAGGAATCAAGATGGTTTTCGAAAAAAACCCTAGCTAAAAGGCGACGACGGCCGAGCCCATGCACGGCTGCTAGGGTTCGAAACCCTAGCCGTCATGAGCTAGCCATCACGAGCCAATGGATTCTAAACCCTAGCAAAGGGGCGACGATGGCCGAGCCCATGCACGGCTACTAGGGTTCGAAACCCTAGCCGTCATGAGCTAGCCGTCACGAGCCAATCGGTTCTAAACCCTAATCAAGTTTCGACACTTCCATGCACAATTATTAGCCACAACGGCTAAACCATCTCGAGCCAAGGGTTCGAAAACCCTAGCCCTCATGTGGCTAGCCGTGTGTCATTTGTGATGGTGATGGCCGAACCCACGTGATATATGGTTCGATTTTAGCCTTCTTGTATCATATACAATAATTCGCCAATTTATATCAAATATAATTTCATGACAATTTCACAAATTCAATTTAATTCATATCATATATGAATTATACAGTTTTAAAGCATGCAATACAAATCTAAATATGATTAAACTATTTAACCACATAAATCCGATATGAGCCTTGTACACGGCTCTGATACCACTGTAAGTAATCAACAAGCATGGAACGCAGCGGAATAATAAAATTTGGATTACTATACACCGGATCTATACATAGGGATTCATATCGGATAAAGGAATCAAAGGTCTCACCCTTGTAGCGTGTTTGAGCAGATTCCACGAAGCAGCACCACGTCCAACGAGTCCTTCGAGCCACTAGCAAAACTTAGCGAGTTTTACCTCTACGGTATCCACACGATCAAATCGGGAAGGGATAGTTTAAGAACAAGTTGCTAGACTCGTTCTTAAACCGGAACAAGAAGCACACTCGATTCTAAATCGAACGATCGCCTCAATTCAACAAGTTTCTCTTCGACTATCAAGGAAGAAACCGAGAGCTCCTTGTCACGTGAAGGAGGCGGCCGTGAGCTTCTAAGTCTAGGTTAGTATAATATGAATTGTCTTATCAATAATAAAACATAACCTTGTATTTATATTATAAGATTTAATAAAGGTTTAAGGCTTTCTTAAAGCCTCATGGGCCTAAACCCATGATTAATTAAATCCCTATAATCTTTTAATTAAGACTCTTCTTAATTAATTAATCCATCTAATGAATTTAATTTCCCTTATCGATTTAATCTTTTGTGCGACCCGATAGGATCTTGTAATGTTGGCAGTGACATAAAATCTCATTTTATGCCGCAAGCATTGAGCGGTATCTAGCAACACATCAATGCTACCCAAATTACAAGAATGTCAATGACTCGACATAACCTTTAGAACTTGTGATAATATTAACCATGTAACTTAATCCCTTTGTCCTTTGTGTTTAGATTGAACACGAGTCATGGAATAGTCATACTCGTATATTCAATCTCTATTTCTTGATCCCCAAGTAGAACTAGAATAAACGAATAAGCTCGATATCTCATATCGACTCATTCGAGCATGGCCATGCATTTTAGTTCTCACTTGATCAAGGGCCAAACACATCTCCTGTTATATAGGAGGGACAAATCCTATCTCGATCAGTCAACATCCCTCTACATAATTCGTAGTGTATCCAATAGTCGCCTTTATAGTTTACCCTGTTACGAGTAACGTTTGACAATATCAAGATACATAACTCCTTATGTTGGGATCTCTGATGATCACAAGTCGTAAGGATTACATACATTATTATCACTATGAGAATTGCATATGACGATCATATAACTATCCATGTTGCATTCTCATGGTGGGTCTGTCCAGTAACATGTACCCATGTGTTGATTTGATATCTCATATCAATGAACAATTCATCAATCAACACATACTAGTCTCTACGTATTATCATTATCCCTATTCATGATAATACTTGACTAGGGACATCTTTAAGAATAATACAATATTATTCTAAGGACATTAACATATATATTAATTCATATTGCACAGTTAATCGAATAATATATAATAATGAATTGCCATTCATAAAATCATAAACATTGTATGTCTTAAACAATCATCTAATGACTTGTCTTAGGACATATCCAAACAAAAACGTGTGTTAACTATGATTAGTCTTGAGCATCTTAGAAAACTATACAATCTATTTGAAAGCACTTTGAGGCAAAATTTTATAATTAGGAACTTGACTTGGAGATGATTTAGGCGATCTTTGGACCGTTTGTGCATTTTAAGCTTACCTTGTGTACATCATTCCCTAGTGTCCCCTCTTGAGCCTTATTGAAAAAAGAATGGTATATGCATTGCGTATAATTAGACCCCCATTCGACATTTTTTTGGCTAATTCATTATACCGACCTTGGATTAAGCCTAAATGAAAAATTTTATCCGTCCCCAAGAGAGTATAATGAATCTCATTCATTGCACTGAATTGCTATATGTAGATGAGTTCATTGTAAAACAAAATGAACAAAAGAATGAGCAATAAGAAAAGATGTAGAGAAAAGCCTTGAAAAAAAAATGAAAACATTCAAATAAGACCCAAAGTGGCCAAGGCTAGAAAAAGTTGAAGAGAAGCTCAATGTTGTGCGAAAAAAAAAATTGAACTGATTCTATTATACTCTCTTCTTTGCATTCATCCTACCTTTTCTTTGGAGCCGACACCAAAAGGCCTAACGCTATAAGCTTTTTAAGACCTTCTGATCCAAGTCTAGGGAATAATTACATTAGTGGAGAAGTGTTGGATAGTAGATTTGTAGAGTATTTTAAAGTAATCTTGACTTTGAGTTTTTATGGCATAGTTTGATCTTAAAAGATATGTATATAACTCATGTTTGACAATAGCACACACGCACGTTCCAATGTTGCGATATATTGTTTAGCTTAGGAGAAAAAGCTTCCTGATGAACTTTGAATGATTCTTATTGATGTATAAGTGGGATTGCTGAGTTTTTACGTTGAGTTGTAAAGAAGATTCATTCAAAGTATTAAGTTAGACTCTACTTTTTGAGCTTTTTGCTTGCTCGAGGACGATCAAGTCTAAGTTTGGGGGAGTTGATAGTCTTAGATTTTAAGTGTTTTTAGCTGTAATTTCTATCCGTTTTTCATACTTTTTCCTGGATGAAATTACGCTTTTTGGTATTTATTTGCTTATTTCAGGAAAATAGTTCGGAAATGGAAGAAATGAGCTAAAATGAAGAAAACGGGTGAAATCAAGGTGAAAAAGAGTAAAAAAATGAAGAATATGATTTTTAGAATTTTCGATCGATCGAGATTTTGTCTCGATCGATCGATCGATCGAGGTAGAGACTTCAGCAACAAATTTGAGAATTGTCGATCGATCGGAAAAATATCTCGATCGATCGAGCGAGGCAGTGAGTTGAAAAGGCTGAAGTGAACAGTGCACCGATCGATCGAAAATTCTTTTCGATCGATCGAGACGCGATATTCTGAAAATCTTATTTTCCATAATTAACGTGATTTTTCGGTGGTTTAAAGAGAGGATCTCTTCCCGATCATGCATATCATATCAGATTCAAATTTTTACCACCAAGGAACCCTAGCCGCCGCCAAGGAGAGTCATCTTCTTCCCTTCTTCATCCAAGCTTAAGCGTACCATTTCCGGGGTGCAAGGAAGGAGCAAGAGAAGAAATCACGGTGCAATGCACGGATTCGTTCCAGCCGTTTATCGTATTTCTAAACTTTGATTTATTTAATTTTCATTTTCATTTGATGTTTTTGAGGTCGAGAGACAATTAAACTTCTTATGTAATTGATTTGAATTGAATCTAGTTTATTTTATTGAGTTTTAGTGAAATTGTGTTTCATTTATTGATTCTTTCGTGTTTGAGTGGATTGAGTTCTTATGTTCATGCATTAAACGCTTATTAAAGATCAAAGCCCAGCTAACTTTGGTTGAAATCAGTGAGTTATAACCGAGATCGAGAGATAATGTTATAATACGCTACATTAATTCATGATGTATGTTAAGATTGAGATCGAGAGATGAAATCGCATACGTGAGCACTTTGAATCGAGAGATTTAGAGTAACGAGGTTTTAAAGATTTATGCAATATTGGATTAGTAAATAGGTGCACGAGAGTGACTTGTTCTAATTTGATATGAGTTTCTTTACAGATCGAGATAGTGTATTGAATATCTTTGAAAACCTTTCACCTTAAGAATCAATTGTTTAGTAATTTCCTATTCAAACGAATCTTCGAAGAGAACATAGTTGAACGAAGATCGAGATAAATTTCTCGAGCGAATTACCTTTGCATATCCGGAACCCGATCATTTTATTTATTCTTGTGTTTTAATTCTAATTTCCGCATTAGTTAGTCTACCCCCGTTTTAATCGTAGGCTAAATATAATTTTTCTAATTTTATTTGGTACTTATACATTAGTCCATGTGGATTCGACAACCCTTACTTTCATTTCACTATACTAAAACTTGACAACTGTGCACTTGCGGTAGAATCGCTTCACACTACACTTTGGAATTTTCTGTTTAAAAAATAAAGCGGTTACAAACCAATGTGATAAATGTGTCTACGTGAAAGGAGACAATACAAACTATGTGATAGTATGTCTCTACGTAGATGACATGATAATTGTTGTAATAACAATAACTTCAATATTACCAAGAAAATGTTGTCACGAAATTTTGAGATGAAAGACCTAGGTCTTGCAGATGTGATTCTTGGGATGAAGATCACAAAACATGTAGATGGATATTCTCTCTCCCAAAGTCATTATGTTGAGAAGATACTTGACAAGTTTGATAAGGGAAATAATACCATCGCGAGAACACCTATGGAGGTGGTGTCAAATCTTTGCAAGAATCGTGGAGAAGGTGTGCAACAACTTGAGTACTCTAGGGTCATAGGCAGTCTCATGTATCTCATGGACTGCACTAGACCTGATATAGCTAACTCAGCCAACAGATTGATCAGATATACGAGTAATCCCAGTTATGAGCACTGGAAGGCAGTAGTTCGAGTTCTTAGATATCTAAGATACACTACTAACTACGGACTACATTATACAAGATATCCAGCAGTAATTGAAGGGTTCTCAGATGCGAATTGGATATCGGACTCCAAGAATATAAAGTCCACGAGTAGATATATTTTGTAATTGGAGGTGTAGTTGTTTCTGGAAATCATGCAAACAGACGTGCATTGCTAGATCAACTATGGAATCTGAGTTCATAGCTTTAGATCTTGCAGCAGAAGAAGCTGATTGGCTTCGGAGTTTCTTGGAGGATATTCCAATGTGGTCAAAACCCGTGCCACCCATTAGCGTGCACTGTGATAGTCAGTCAGCTATGGGAAGAGCACAAAATAATGTGTATAATGGAAAGTCTAGATACATACGTCGGAGACATAAATTCGTGAGAAATCTACTAAAAACTGGTGTTATTTCTCTAGATTATGTGAAGTCTAAAGAAAACATTGTGGACCCATTTACGAAAGGTCTAACGAGAGACCGAGTAGAGATTTCATCGAGGGGAATGGGATTGAAGCCCATGAAATTGATTTCCAACCATGACCAACCTGAATTGTAAAGTCCAATTTGCAGGTTCAATGGGAAAACCGAATTGTGGGGGGGGGGGGGGGGGGGGGGGTCGAACAAAGCACTCGGGAAATTGAGTTCTTACCTATTCCTGTGTTGTACTTTGGGAAGGCTGAGCTCATGCTCTTAATGATTCTTCTATCTCGAGATGATAAAGTGGGGTATTACAGGATACTCTTTAGGAGGAATCGCATATATCGAATGTGAAGGGGCCGCTTCTATGAGATGACCTGAGGGCTAAGTCTCTAGAGCATTCGATGAAACATCCAAGGCAGTCCAGGGCCAAAATGGACAACAACGAAAGAACCAAAAAATTGTGTGGAGAAGAAGCTGTGTGAGTATTGTTGTCAGTTATACATAAAACGTCGAACAGTTCAAGGCATCGCGTCCACTGGTTGACAAGTATATCCGATGATACTTTACTAAGGAAGGTTCAAGGTTAATCACCACCTATCCTGATGCAGTGGATTCTCAAAGTACTCTCAAATCTTCATCTAGGTGCATTGTGTAATTTTTTCGCCATATTGCATTCATGTGGGGGATTGTTGGATTAATAAAAATTGTATTATTAGGTTAATAATTAAGAGCCCAATAATTATGTTTTATTTTGTTAATGAGAACAAAATTAAGGTAAGTTAATTATGAATAGTCAATTAGGCTAAAGAAATCCCACATTGAGTAATTGAGACACTTATGGTTTGTTTATAATGAGATACAAATCAATAGAGTGTAGTTAAGTAGTAAAGATGGGTGCCCCTCGCGCGCCGTCCGTCAGTCCGCTCCGCTCCGCTCGTCTCGTCTCGTCTCGTCTCGTCTCGCCTCGCCGCGCCGCGTCGCGCGTGTCGCTGCCGCGAAGGCAGTCCTATCTTTTTACTACACGGATTTCTGAAATGACTTTTCATCTACCTGACTTTTCATATTCTGCTGAGTATTAAGTTTGAGACTTTTCACATACTTGCAGAATTGATGTCAGATTTAAGTGTTAGACTTAAATCCATATTAATTTTATGTTAAGTGTTGAGACTTTTCATCTACCCCATTAAACTTTACACTTAATTCTGAGACCTTTGGAGTGGTCTGCTGCTGAGCTATATAAGCTGCTTCAGCCATATGTTTTCATCATTCTGAAATCATTCTTCACTCATACATTGCATATTGTTTGAGAGTACTGCTCACTACTAGTGTTCAAAGTACTCTGCTCGGAGTTTTGCTTCAATCCGAACATAGGTGATTGGGCGTTGTACCTTGGAACTCACTTGTCCAGGAGGCCAGAAGCTAAGGCGGGCAAATTTGAGTTTACGAGCACACGGCTTGCTGTGGCCTCGTCCAGAATTTGTTCCAGTTTCCTATTGTGCAAATTTCGAATAGTATTTATATACTACTGCTGTAAGTTTACAGTATATTTTATTTTTTGATTATAATTATAATCTGATTATAATAAGTTATCAAATAACTTGTGGGTAATAACACTACTAACCAAGAATGTTCCTCGTCGCGTATTAATGAGTTTATACTTTTAAATTTTTTTTCATAATTTATAAATTATTTTTTAGAACAAGGATTTCTTAAAGGGAAAACTCTAAAAATTCATCATTGTCAAACTTAAATATGGAATCAGTCCCCATGTCAGAAAACCTTAATTCAAACTCCTTACTTTCATTAAAAATTTTGTTCTAACTCCTTATTTTATTAAAATGACTATAATACCCATCTACTAAAAGTTAAACTTCTATTTTGAGAAATCATTACAGTCGGTATAAAACCTATACAATTTTGGTACACGTTACAAATAAAATCAGTATGAAATTTATACAATTTTGGTACAAGTTATGCATGAAATTGGTATGAAACCTATACTATTTTCGGTGATTATTACACGTGAAGTTTGTATGAAACATATACAATTTTGGTACTCTACACATGAAGTTGGTATGAAACCAATACAATTTTGGTACTAATTACACATGAAATTGGTATAAAACATATGCTATATTCGGTACTTATTACACGTGAAGTTGGTATGAAACCTATACAATTTCGGTACTAAATATACATAAAATTGGCATAAAACCTATACAATTTTGGTACTAAATATGAATAAAATTGGTACGAAACTTAAACTATTTTTGGTACTTGTTACATATGAAATTGGTATAAAATCTGTACAATTTTGGTACTAGTTACACATGAAATTTGCATGAAACCTATAATAATTTTGGTACAAGTTATACATGAAATTGGTACGAAACCTATACTTTTTTCGGTGCTTATTACACATGAAGTTGGTATGAAACATATATAATTTTGGTACTTATTACAATTGAAGTTGGTATGAAACATATATAATTTTGGTACTAGTTACACATGAAATTGGTATAAAACCTATATTATATTTGATACTTATTACACGTGAAGTTGGTATGAAAACTATACAATTTCGGTACTAAATATACGTAAAATTGATATGAAACCTATACGATTTTGGTACTAATTACGAATAAATCGGTATGAAATTTATACTATTTCGGTACTTGTTACATATGAAATTGGTATGAAATTTTTACAATTTTGGTACTAGTTACACATGAAATTCATATGAAACCTATACAATTTTGGTACAAGTTACACATGAAATTGGTACGAAACCTATAATTTTTTCGGTACTTATTACAAATGAAGTTGGTACAATTTTGGTACTTATTACACTTGAAGTTGGTATGAAACATATACAATTTTGGTACTAGTTACATGTGAAGTTGGTATGAAACCGTTACTATATTCAAAACTTATTACACGTAAAGTTGGTATGAAACCTATACAATTTCGATACTAAGTAATCATAAAATTGGTATGAAATCTATATAAATTTGGTACTAGTTATACGTGAAGTTGGTATGAAACTTATACTATATTCGAAACTTATTACATAAAGTTGGTATGAAACATATACAATTTTGGTACTTAGTATACATAAAATTGGTACTAAACCTATATAATTTTTGGTACTATTATGAATGAATTTGGTACGAAACATATACTATTTTCGGTACTTAATACATTAAATTAGTATAATTTTTTTACAATTCTGTTACTAATTACACAAAAATTGGTACGAAACCTATACAATTTGGTACAAGTTACACGTGAAATTGATATGAAGCCTATACTAGTTTCGATACTTATTACACGTGAAATTGTATTACAAATTTGGTACTATTTACATACGAAATTGATATGAAACATATATCATATGAAATTGGTATTAATCAAATACAATTTTGGTATTAGTTACACACGCTCAAATTGGTATTAAACGTATATAATTTTGGTACTAGTTAAATTGGTATTAAACATATACAATTTTGATACCAGTTACATATGAAATTAGTATTAAGACTAAACAATTTTGGTACTAGTTACATATAAAATTGGTATTAAACATATATCATCTTGGCACATTTACACATGAAATTGGTATTAGATCTATACAATTTTGGTACTTGTTACTAATGAAATTGGTATTAAATTTATACAATTTTGGTACTAGTTGTACATGAAATGGTATTAAACGTATACAATTCCGGGACTAATTACACATCAATATTGACGCTAAATTTATATGTCGAATAAACAAACAATATCAAATTCAAACAACAATAACAACATTTCTATAGAATCATCTATATTAATGTTAATCTTTTATATCGAACAAACAAAAATATCAATTTCAAATAACATCAATTTCAAACTTTACAAACAATATTTGTTTGTTCTGGTACTAGTTACACATAAAATTTGTATGAAACATATACTATTTTCGGTACTTATTACACGTGAAGTTGGTCTGAAACGTATACTAGCTACACATGAGATATGTGTATACGAGTTGTATAAATGTTATTGACATTACTATTTTCAATTGGGCATTGTATACAATGGGTTTAAGAGTAAACGTGCATGATGAATCGAGAATATGATTAGTATATTATACTAGACTATGTCGAATCGTGCTTTATTTGTGATTCCTGATTTGAATGCGTTTCAATTAACTGTATGATAGTTGAATCATCATATTTATTTAGAATATATCACTCGGGAGAGGGATTTTTGAATAGGACCGTAAGAATTTACACCGTTGGAAAATTATATAGTCGACAGGCGTATAACTCCAACGAATCATTGTGCTATTTAAATTGTTAATAGTTTATCTTAGATGGACACATCAAGATGATTGTTGAATGATTATTTCTGCTTAACACTCAAAAGAGATAATAAAATAACATATGATTCTTTGGCTAATAAACTGAAGAACACAACATAGTTGATAGTTGGGTGAAGCGAATCTCTAGATAGGTTAATGTACGGATATTATATAGGTTTTACACCAACTTCACGTGTAATAAATATCGAATATAGTATAGGTTTCATACCAACTTCATTTGTAACCAGTACCAAAATTGTATAGGTTTCATACCAACTTCATGTGTAATTAGTACCAAAATTGTATATGTTTTATACCAATTTTACGTGTAATAAGTACCAAAACAAGTATAAGTTTCATACCAATTTCACATGTAACTTGTACCAAAATTGTATAGGTTTCATGCCAATTTCATTTGTAATTAGTACCAGAATTGTAAAATTTCATATTATTTTAATATGTATTAAGTACCGAAAATAGTATAGGTTTCGTACCAATTTCATTCATAATTAGTACCAAAATTATATATGTTTCATACCAATTTTATCCATACTAAGTACCAAAATTGTATAGGTTTCATACCAACTTTACGTGTAATAAGTTTCGAATATAATATAGGTTTCATACCAATTTCACGTATAACTATTACCAAATTTATATAGATTTCATACCAATTTTATGTATACTTAGTCCCGACATTGTATATGTTTCATACCAATTTTACGTGTAATAAGTTTCAAATATAGTATCGGTTTCATACCAACTTCACGTGTAACTAGTACCAAAATTGTATATGTTTCATACCAACTTCAAGTGTAATAAGTACCAAAATTGTATATGTTTCATACCAACTTCATGTGTAATAAGTACCGAAAAAGTATAGGTTTCATACTAATTTCATGTATAAATGTACCAAAATTGTACATGTTTCATATCAATTTCATGTGTAAATAGTACCAAAATTGTAAAGATTTCATACCAATTTCATTTGTAATAAGTACCGAAAATATAATAGGTTTCGTACCAATTTTATTCGTAATTAGTACCAAAATTATATGGGTTTCATACCAATTTTATGCATAGTTGGTACCGAAATTATATAGGTTTCATACCAACTTTACGTATAATAAGTTTCGAATATAGTATATGTTTCATACCAACTTCACGTGTAACTAATACCAAAATTGTATATGTTTCATACCAACTTCAAGTGTAATAAGTACCAAATTTGTATATGTTTCATACCAACTTCATTTGTAATAAGTACCGAAAAAATTATAGGTTTCGTACCAATTTCAAGTGTAACTTGTACCAAAATTATATAGGTTTCATACCAATTTCATGTGTAACTAGTACCAAAATTATAAAGATTTCATACCAATTTCATATGTAACAAGTACCAAAATAGTATAAGTTTCGTACCGATTTTATTCGTGATTAGTACCAAAATCTTATAGGTTTCATACCAATTTTATGTATATTTAGTATCGAAATTGTATAGGTTTCATACCAACTTCACGTGTAATAAGTATCGAATATAATATAGGTTTTATACCAATTTTATGTGTAACTAGTACCAAAATTGTATTGATTTTATACCAACTTCATATGTAACTTGTACCAAAATTGTATATGTTTCATACCAAATCACGTGTAAGAAGTACCGAAAATAGTATATGTTGCGTACCAATTTTATGTGTAACTTGTACCAAAATTGTATAGATTTCATATTGATTTGATGTGTAACGTGTACCAAAATTGTATAGGTTTCGTACCGACTGTAATGATTTATCAAAATTAAAAGTTTAACTTTTAGTAGAGGGGTATTGTAGCCATAGGGAGTTAGAACAAAAATTTATGCTGCAATAGGGAGTTCAAATTAAATTTTTCTGGCATTGAGACTGATTTCATAATTAAGTTTAACACTATGAATTTTTTTTTGAGTTCTCACTTTCTTAAATTATTAATTTGTGCAATACACATGATATATATACACACACATATCCATTTACGACCGCGTCGTCGAGTTTAGGGGGGGAAATGGAATCCAGTAGCGGAGAAGAAATGGTGGGAGACGAGAACGAAGCACCCCGAATTCGTCGATCATCCCTGAAAAGCCAATCGTCTTTCAATAATAGTTACACCAATTGGAAACACAAGGTGCTGCTTCGAATTTTTTTTAAATTTTGTTTGGAAACAATTATTTATGCAGAAAATATCTGCAAAATGCAGCTCAGGGAAAATTGCTTTAAAAGGGTACGTGATGATAGAACTCGCTTGCTTTGGAAACTGAGATTACCGGAAGCTGCGGACGACTCTTCCAATCACGAGGTGGTTGTTGCTATTTATTTGTTTATTTTTTAAATTTCAAGAGCTTAAATTCTATCTGTTAACGTTTTGTATATTGGTTGTGGATTGTAAATTGTTGCACAGTTTTGTGAGTTGTTTTTTTCCTGTTCGCATTGAGTTAATTGTTTGATCCTTAATTATCTTAACGCTTATCTCGGTAAGAATTAGAATTAGTTTATATGTTTGTGTGTAAAAGAAAAGACAGAAAAATCCAGTTAACCTTAGCCTTCTTGTTAGCTTTACTCTTATTCTCCTTCTGGATTATTAGTTTCTGTTCTATGATGCTATTGATGGTATAACCGGGAATTTTGGAGAGAGATCCTGCAACATCTCCTTTTAACAACCTTTAGTATCCCACAATACCCATGGCTATTAAGCAAAGAAATTTTATGTGATACAGAAAATGAACACACATACTACTAGTTTGGTGACAAAACTGCTTATGACTGGTAATTCAAGGGCAGTTGTCCAAATGCTAAGCAGTTGTAACGTACAGAATTCATCATACCCATTACATAAAGTAAAAAAGGAGTGTATTTCCCATATCAGGGAACTCAAACTGAGAGTCCTTTTGTGCTCGTAATAACCACCCATTCCATCTTTTGGACGCGGCTTCTACACTTGCAAAGCTGCAATCATGATCTGCATCTGTATACCTCTGTGACCTAGCCTCCATGCCCCTTCACTCACCTTAGAGCAGTAAATATTAATTTTCAATTATACCCTTCGTAATCAAGAATTGTGCCTTGTTTTGCAGAAAACAAACTAAGCATTTTTCCAACACCTGGAACAATGAATCTGCTTGTGACTCTTCTCCTCTGCTCTTGTTTTAATTCAAACCCTCGCTGGTAAATCTTTGGTATTCTTGAAGGAATGTTGTCTACCTAACAGAATCGAGTAAAGATAAATTCAGACAACCAATTTTTTCCAATCAATGGAAGGAATATTGTTTACATAACAGACTTCTTATGTATGGCAGTGAACCATGTTATGTTAGTTGTCTTGTTAAGTATTTAATTTGCTTAAAAAGTTTCTTTTTGCGGAATCTCATCAAATCAACTCTCCAGGACATAGTTGTTTCTGATGAACTAAGAAAAATTAAGGAATCATCTTTGCATGAAAAATATGGTGCTCCAATTTTTTATGCTAAAACTGATGACATGATATGGGAGGATGATGCGCTTTCCACGAGTTATCAAGGAGACTATGAAGAAATGCTACTGCTGATAGAAAGAATGTTTTATGAGGATCTTAGAACGGAGGAAACTAGAAAAGGTATGAATACTGCTACCACTGATGGAAATTGCAGTTAGTGTGATTGCGTTTAGAGCATTGTGGTTGAAATACAGAAAGCCCTACCTTACCAAAAACTCTTAAGAACCATTCAATTTAGCAGTTTAAGTTTGTCCATGCATACTTTTATATTACTGCAATCCAGTGGATTACAGTAATACCAGTTTCCTTCCAGTTGTTGAACTTTTGAGAAAGATTAGGCATTTGCTTCGCATTTTTGCAAATGTTTCACTTGCTGCAAGAAGGTTTATTGCTGAATATCAAAACGTTGAGCTTCAATTTGTATTAATTGGTAAATTTTTTTGAGTTGCATGATTGGAATTTGATAAGCAAGTTAGCTGCTGCTAGCTAAAAATATAAAACATGCATCTTGATCTCCTTCAAGACATATTTTTCATCAAGATGGTGCTTGACAAAATTGATGGATAAAATCGTAATTACTGTTTTTGCCAATCATACTTTAAAGCTTCGATTTACGTTTACCTTCTCACAGATCCAGAATGTTTCATCGAACCATGGGAGGATGAAGAAGAAGAATACTTGGCTCGTGCAGTTTATGAGCATATGCAGCTGAATAGTGAGCAGGTATGATAACTAACGCAAATCTCTATATCAGTTTGCTCATCTTGATTCTTTTACGAAATTCATTAATTCAGTCCATTTTACTCTATGAAATTGTTGCCTTCGTCTTGGATAAGAATTCATTGCTTGCGTGATGTGTTAGGTCCTTTAGCAAATACAATTGCTCTTATACAAGGATATGAGTTTATTCTTGCATAATGGAAGACTTTTGCTACGTATCAATTTTCTGCGCATTTGTGTTTGAGAGGTACTATGGTGTCTCCGGATTTAATTTTACCAATTCTTGTTCATTTTCTTTGTTTTAGTGTTGATTCTGCAGTGGTTCTTTTGTTTGCATTTTTTCGTAAGCTGTATGCGTCATGAAAGCTTTGCAACTCTGCTTTTTGTTTAACTAAGATCCTTATTAGAATGGGTTTATGGCTTTTCGTCTGCATGGATTTTTGCTCTCTCTTACTTTTCTTGGTATAGGAGTTATTAGTAAATTTCACTTGTTTATGTCCAGTATTTTCTTTTGATCGATTCCCAAGACGCTAGCATTCTAAATTTTTTATTTGGGATGTAGGTTGAGGAGCTTTGGTGCCCCATCTGCAAACGAGGGAAGTTACTGGAGAATTATCATCACATTTATTGCAGTCACTGTGAGGTCAAACTCACAAGGGGCGATGAGGTCCTCCACTTACGCTTTTAACAAATCTCTTGATCTTACCTTTGGAAAATTGCTTGAACAACCAATAACAATTCCTAATTACTTGAAATGCAGCTTAAAATGGTGTGAAAGTCATCCTTTTTAACTTTACGCTGGATTCGTTTTCCGCTATTCACATGGCATGACGAACATTTTTTTTTCTGGTATCTGCACATATCCTCTTTTGTAATCAAAGTGAATACTTCTCCAACAAACGACAATTAAACCAACCAACCCAAAGAAAGACATTATTTGGCTTGCTACAGAGCTTTATTTTTTTTTTTCAGTCAGCTGATGAGAGTATTACTCATTCGAACCAAAGTAGCTCCATAGTTGTTGAGAAATTCTGGATCAGAAATTTTGTGGGTTTTTGGATGATTTTTCATTTCAAATTTCTCAAGCATATGATGTTTAAATTTCCTTCCGGTAATACAGTAACAACCAACCATAACTTGCTGCATTCAGGTTACCAACAGTAAGCATACTTCCACTGGCCTTGCCAGCTTTAGAGTTGTGCTCACACTAACAAATAAAATTTTCATGATCTTAGGTTAATTTAAAATTGTTGCTGCAAAGACTGGGTGATGTGCACATGGAACACCTTGATAGAGGATGCAGGCTGAGGCCCGAATTTTGCAGCGAGACCAAATTTTGTTTGACTGCACTGTATGTTAAGTGCCAAGGCTGCAGTACATTTGAAGTTGTCCTGTAGACACTTACCTTACATTTAGGTTTTGTAACATAATTTTTCTATCTAAACCCTCTGTTCTTGGAAACATGTGGAGCCCAGACTAGCCCAAAGTCGAGCCAATCGGACCCTTATGGAAATTTTCCGACCACCTATCTACTTCATTCAGATGATTCTAACTGTAGCATTTACTTAAGGGTAAAGCTCCTCCTCAAAACAACAAGATTTTGTGTAACATGTTTACTCATTTATTACTGGGAATTTTTATTTCGAGTAGCTCCACCATAGACTTTTGAAATTCAAATTTTTTTTTTTTGGGGATTGTGTAACAAAATTACCATGAAACACTCGGAACGTTTTAAAGTTATATGGTGTGGATGTCTTTTGGATACTTGTATAGCCAGGTTCATGTACTTCTGTGGCAAATTGGGTCGATTTTTAAATGTTGAGAAAGGGGCTATAAGGGGTAATGAACCTGCTCCGAGTGCCTAAAAAAAGGAAAAAAAGGCCTTCGCGCAAATAGAAGGGTTATTAAGTCGTTATACGGGAACCATTCAAGCATTCAACAATTGTATAATCCCACTTTAGCTGAAACTTCTGGGAACTCATATCTCACAACTTCTATCCAGATAACAAATCTGACAGTTACAATAAAAATTCACTCCCAATTGAAATTGGCACGAATTTTTTTAATGATCAGATAGAGAAAATCAGTTGTGCTTGATAGATCATTAGATCGGCAGTATAAGCAATTAATAGATTGAAGACTTAAATATTCGTAAATGCGTAGTCTCAAGTGTCTTCAGTTCCCCGAGTAAGACATCCTTAAATACTTAAATATCCAACTATACTATTTCTTAAAAGTCGGATGTCATACTATGCTTTTTGTGCAAAATCAACTTTTTTGCAAAATGTGTTGCATTAAATGCTCACCGGCTATTTGCCAAAACATGCATTTAATACCCTGTCTTAGATTTCAGTCTAGCTTAAAGTAGGTAGCAACGACTTATGCAATTGTACTTCGATAGCATCTTGACCCCATCCAATTTTTGTGTCAATTCCACTTCGTACTATCAAAAAATGAGATTCTTAAATTATATTATTTTGCAACTTTTAATTATTGGTGACTTGATTATCTCTATTGTTTATGTAGCCTACCCCAATTTATTGAGATTTAAGATTTAGTTATTGTTGTTGTTTTATATACTTAGATCCATATTTACAGCATCTTATCCCCCAGTCGAGCAATATTAAATCCTAGAGTATATGTGTATATTGCAAAGCAATCCTTTCAATCAATGCAAAACACTGTACCAACAGATACTCAAGCAATCAAGAAGGCGAATCTCAGGTATAACCATCTCAAGATCAAGATAAAGATGAAACAAGGCATGCGAATCAGTGTCAACAAGATACGGTCTCAATTAAAAATATGGATATTTAGGAATATTTTCCTAATTAACAACGTAGGATCTCAAATAATGGGCAGGTGAAACAATGTTAAATGAGATCATATGGGAGGAATGTGGATTTTTGAACTTTTTTTTCTCCCAATTTTAAGGTAAGTCATATATAAGATTTGGAGTCCAAATATATTAACGAGGGTATTCTGACCGAAATAAACTTTTTGAGAAAATTGACATATGTCCGCGACCCGACTTGATTTCTTGTATTGTTCATATAGCTTACCTCAATTAATTGAGATTAAATGTTTAGTAGTAGTAGTTGTTGTTGTTGCTGCTGTTTGTAATTATATGGTAAGTTATGTTTTATTATTTACATAAACAAAATTCTCATTTTTCATTTATTTTTTTCCGAAATTATGAGAATCCCAATAAATTAAAAAAATTTATATTATTTACCATCCATACTGAATCAATAAAAAAATTAATTTTAGAACTCTTTAAATATATAGTCTTCAGTTCTATCCTTTTTTGACTTGTATGTATATCCAAAAAAAAATTATAACCACATTACTTTTTAAACTATCAGGAATTAATCCCCTTAATCATAAAGAGATTGCATTATATAGGGGCAACAACCAATATATCTATATCTATATTATTTATTATTATCTATAAATATGTGGATATTGTGATTCTTTTCCAGTGAAAAGACATTCTAACCCCATTCATCTATATAAATATGCACAGAAAATCAATTAATTTTTTCCCTCCCACCTAAATTCTATTAATTCAAATTATTAATTGCTATATTGATTGTGTTATCAAAATTTTGATAACTTTCATTTTTATTTTGTTTATTTCAGTCCCATAACCCCCAATTTCTCTTCGGTGATTAAATGTGTTATTAACAACTTTGCTTTTAAGTTTAGTTGTGTTATTTAATTGAGGGAAATAATAAAAATTGCAAAATATAAGTGTAGAATTGACGAATTAATAGTTTGAACTATTATTATAATTCTCATCCTAATTTTATCATATATCAAAACCATTTTCTTATTCCTTTTTAGGTTCATTACATCAAATGGTATTATATATTAGTATTATTAATGATAATTTTATTATCAATGTGATATAGTAATTATCTTCCTGGCCCCGATGGTTTTAATTTCATCCTCATTCAAAAATGTTGGCCTATTAATGAAAGATGATTTCAGAAGATTTGTTCGGATTTCTTCCGTCACGGGAAGCCAGTGAGGGGATCCAATCCATCATTCATAACCTTAATCCCTAAAGTCAAGAATCCAAATAAACTAGAGGAATTCAGACTGATATCCCTAGCTGCATGTATAAGGTAATATCTAAAATTCTGGCCACTAGATTGAGTTCTGTTTTGGATAACCTGATCTCTCAAAATCAATCGGCGTTTGTGGGTCAAAGACAGATTCTGGACAGTGTGCTCGTCCTAAATGAAACTATAGATGAGGTTAAGAAGAAAAAGAAAAGTTGTTTCTTCCTAAAAGTGGATTTTGAGAAAGCATATGATTCAGTGATTTGGGATTTTGTGGATGAGATGATAGAGGCTATGAATTTCAACACAAAATGGCGTCGATGGATCATGGAATGTATCTCATCGGCATCAGCTTCAGTCCTCGTAAATGGGAACCCTTCAGAGAAAAACCACATGTTGGTCAAGGTGCTACATTCCAAATATGGAGGATGTGGGGCTATGAATGAAGTCGTCGCGGATGCGAGAGGTTGGAGTAAGAAATCGATATGGTGGAAGGAATTCTTAAAGCTAGAATCTTCGGTTGGTGGTGGGTGGTTCCAAGAAGGGATCAGTCAGTCTATTGGAAATTGATCTGATATTGATTTTTGGTCGGAAAATTGGGCTGAAGGTGGTTCTTTAAGGCTTAGGTTTCCCCGTCTCTTTGGCCTATCTCTAAACAGGTTGAATAAGATTTCAGAAGTAGGGAAGTGGGTTAATGGTCAGTGGGTTTGGAACCTTTCTTGGAGGAGACAATTTTTTTTCATGGGAGCTAACCATTTTAGATGATCTCATGTCTGTAATCAATAAAATTAAGCTGAACGTGAATTCTAGTGATGGTTGGTGGTGGAAACATTCGGCAGAAGGATCATACTCAACAAATCAGCCTACAATATGCTATCCAAATCTGGCTCCACTATTGTGTCAAGCTCTCATCTTTTCCCTTTCCTATGTAAGTATAATTATTGAGATATGGATTGTTGGACAATAATTTCTCCTGCTGTGAGAACGTTCGCCACAAGATTTGAGTTCTACAATTACCACATGTTATATCTTTTGGTAAAATCGCAGACGCTTAATCCTGCATCATTCAAAACCCCTCTAACGTGCTTTATGGTTACATCCTCCCATGTTATCTTCCAAAAAAATAATTTATTTGTGATACTTACTAAAATGAGCAGACATCTTTCCGGTGACTGGAGAGTACTTGTTGATCTCCTTTTGGTGGATGTAGCTCATCCATGTAATATCTCCGAGCAAGAGCTATGCTAAAATGAGACGACATCTTTCCAGTGACTAGAGAGTGCTTGTTGACCTCCTTCTGGTGGCTGGAGCTTATCCATGTACTATCTTCGGGCAATAGCTAGGTCCAACCATGAACAGAACGTGAGAAGGGGGTCGGATGGGTATTTCGACGTGTCACATCTGACGCTCAAGTCAAAGACTTGTTAAAATGAGAGATAATGACAATACGCTTCAAAGAATGAATATAGAGTGTACCTCTTTTCATCAACGAACCTTATATTTATAGGAGATAGAGGGGGAACAATCTGTAACCGACTGTCAGGAGCCTATGAGACATTTTGAGTCTTGGAGGGGATCAGAGTCCTAGAGTCGGGGACCAGAGTACTAGAGCCGGGGACAGAGAGAGGTGTCACTATCTCTGTACGATACACATGCAACTTTTAAGATACGATTCGGACTTGAAGATATGAGCCGTACATTTTATCTGATTTGTGAGGCCGTGTTATGAAGTTTAGCTCGTACATGCCAACTAGGATCTTAGCTCGCCACTATGCCCACCAGAAGTTAGGTTTATTACCGTGAGTGAAACTGTCTGAGGGGAACACCAGGGGCAACAATAGACGCCGTAGGGAACTATCCTATGAAGATAGGTGATTAACCATCTTGGGAAGTTATGCCTAGCCACTGATTTCATATCACTAGTTAGGTCACTCGAGATCTTTGTCGGGCCTTTAAGTTTTATTCCTCTCGAGGAGACATATCGATACTTGGTAGCTCGACATGCTTGAATAGTGAGATTTCTAGGGAAGGCCAACATGGGTCAAAAAGGCCTCCGGGCAAGCTTTGAGCTCGCCTGGTACGTGGCATGGGCGAGCTCTGAGCTAGCCCATTAGTTTGACTAAACAAAGTTGTTGGCGTGCTTGGAGTGTAGCATGTTTGTTAGCTTGGCATGGTTGGGGCTATGCATGTTTGGAGCTAGGAATGTTGGGAACTTGTCATGCTCAGAGCTAGGCATGCTCGGAGCTAGGAGCTACGCATGCTTGGAGCTACGCATGTTTTGAGATAGGCATGCTGGGAGCTAGGCATGCTTGGAGATTGGTATGCTCGGAGCTAGGAAAGCTTGGAGCTTGGCATCCTCGGAGCTAGGCATGCTCGGAGCCAGGCATGCTTGGAGCTATGCATGCTCGGAGCTAGGAATGTTGGGAGCTTGTCATGCTCAGAGCTAGGAATGCTTGGAGCTTGGCATACTCGGAGCTAGGAGCTAGGATTTAGGAACTAGGAGCCAGACATGCTTGGAGCTACGCATGCTCGGAGCTAGGCATTCTCGATAGTTCGACATACTTGACTAGTGAGGTTGCTTGGGAGGGCCAACGAGGCCGATTGAACGAGATATGAGCTCGATCTACCTGAGCGAGCTGCACATCTCGCTGCCCTACCTAGGCGATATGGTGTGCTTGCCCTACATGGGCAAGCTGCCCAGCTCGCCCAAGTTGGTAAGCAACTGAGCTCGCCTGCCTCGGGCGAGCTGTTGAACTAGCCGATTCCAATTAGCTAGCATCTTTCCTAGTAAAGCGGTCATTCTGTGTTGGAAATTATTTCTGAACAAGCTCCCCACTCGGATCAATCTGGCTGCGAGGGGCGTGGAACTTAATCAGTTGGATTGTGTCTTCTGTTACAAAGCTGATGAAGATCATGAACACTTATTTTGACAGTGTCCTTTCTCTTATAATATTTGGAGTATTTTATACTATTGGCTTAATCTTAATTATGTAGTTGTTGGGACTCCTATAGCCCATTTCGACCAACATATTGGTTTGTGGTCCGATGATTGTTCAAAGAATATATGGTCTATGTTATGGATTTGTTCGATATGGAGCATCTGGAATGAAAGGAACAACAAGATTTTTAACAATGCTGATCAAATGACGCCTTGTTGTGGAAAAGGTGATTGTCCAATGCTGGTGGTTGATTAAAGCTAGGCATAAAGTCCTTTTTAGTTTTTCGCTTATTGATTAGTTTCGCGAACCACTAATAAGTTTTTATTCTATGTAATTTGAATTTTCTTTTTGTATAGGGTCGAGTACCCCTTGTACTCATTTTAATAATATATTTTCCTTTAAAAAAAAGTAATTATGATGAAAATTGACCAATTAATTGATGGAGGAAAATTGGATGTTATGAGAGTTTAAAGAAATAACATAATAATGATAGATAACACAATTAATTGAGAGGGAGGGGAAAATGGGAGTTATTGGAGTTGAATAGACATAATTAATTTTCTAATAAATTAAGTTAGAATTTAAATTAATTGAAACAATTATAAATAAATTAAACGGAAGCCGAAAATTTTAAGGAACTATAGTTATATTATAATATAAAAAATGAATAGTAAAAATATAAAATAAATAAAAATATCACTACAATTCTAATATATAATACTCTAATTTATTTATATAATCTCTCTCTCTCACTCTCTCTTTTTCTTTTCCCCTTAGCACATAAACCATGACAAGATAGTTCCTCCAACTTATTTCTCGATTCTATCTTTTGTGTTTCTTTTTTTATTTCAAATATACAATTATAAATCATTAATTAACTTTATGTTTACAAATTGTTTAAACAAATAAAATATAAATATTACCCAACTTTAGTTCTTTTTAAAGTGCTTTTAGCGTAAACAATCTTTTTATTAGTTACTTGTAAAAACTTTTTCATGTTCTCTGCTTTAGTAACTTATTTATTTATTCATTATTATTTTATACTCGAACATAACATGATAGTATTAGGATTAGTTTTTCATAATTTCTATAATATTTAATGGACATTCACGTGCGAGGCACATGCTACTTGCTAGTAATACTAAAAAGCGTAAATGCTTAGTATCAATAAAAGTAAAATGTTTAACAAAATTTGGAAACAAAATCATTTCCTCATCCACATCCTTAACTCTAATATAAGAGAAATGGTGAATAATATAGCAATAATGATAGCAAAACTTTGATTCCACTCACTCCCACCATTGCCCAATTTAATTCCATAAAATACATTAATAATTGCCAAAACTATTAGAAGCCTTCCCACATTGGAATGATACCAGTTCCAATATTTCCTAACCTTGGATGCCAAGTGTGGTCGGACGAAAATTGCAAGAACCTGTAAATTATAAAAGTAATGTCAAGCATTTGGTCGGGGCGGGGATTCGGAGCCTTGATCGATTGTGGTAATTTTGATTCACGTTTTATCCTTGATCGACCCGGGGTAGCAATTGGATTCATCTTTTATCCAAATATGGTGTATCAAATCACATGGAGAATTCTCTTCTCTCAAAAACTATGGGATCATATGGGTTAATGATATTTTATGAGGAATCCTACTAAATAATGTCATTTCAATAATAGTTCCAAAATTTTAGGACTTAACAAATATAGTCTCACATTTTTTTTTTATTTTTTTTATAACAGAAGTGACCTCACAAAATTAGTTCTAGCAAATGAAGTTCCACAAAAATTGTTTTCAACTAAAATGGTCCCAACACCACTTTTACGTTTAGAAAAACGAAACGAATATGTGTCATGCACATGTCCATTAAAAAACAAAGCTTTCATACCGGCGCATGTCAATTAAAAAACAAAGCTCATCATACCGACATATGTCCATTCCGTTTGTTTTTTAACGAATAGGTGATTTTGAGATTATGAGACTCTCCTAAACGTTTGTATTAATGGTAGTTGGCCATTCTTGTAATTTAGCCTAAAAAAATTTAAATTTTCAAAATATAAAAATTAAAGAAGATAAATTTTAGATTTCTTTTTTCCTTTAGTAAAATCGAACGACTTGTGACTCTACAATACATATTAGCTCCACTTTTACTTACAATCTTCATATAATATCCGAACCCGACTCCAATAAACATGTCATATTACGTTTTAGTGACATCGAACCCAAAACATGCCAACCCGAATGATTGAATCCCAAAGCTTCATATTATTTAAACAAGAACTAACCTGGAGACAACCAAGTATGAGAACGAAAATGCCGAGGGCTTTGTGTTTATCGACATAAATATCGAGTCGATTTTCCAATGCCAAACCGCAAAAGACACCAATGACTCCTAGAGTGAACCCAATGGATTGAATGATGGCGTGAGAGTAGAACCATTGTGGATCCCAATGCCTCATATAACGAGCAATCATGGCTCCAATTGGTATCAAAATGCCCCAACCCACCATGTTCAAGGCTCCATGGATTCTTTTAAGACTTTCTTCCGGTGAGCTTTGTGTTGCCAATCCACCTTAATTTTGTGCAACAATCAACAATTTAGAGTGTTACTTGAGCAAATATTAGTTTTTGGGATAAAGGCGGATCTTGCGAGTTGATCTATATAGACTTTTGGTTGTCTAATCGGTCAAAATTTAATCTTGGAACAATAATGTTTTTGCACATTTTTTTGCTAATGTGGTGACATGACGCCGTATACTATTGATATATTCGGTTGAAATTGAGATTTTGGCAAAAATCAGACTAAATATGAAAAAAGAATACTGTTTATTGTGTTAATACTAATTTTTTGACCAATTAAATGACTAAAAGTATATATAGGTCAGCTTACATACTAAATATACATTTTTCCCTAAATTCTTTGAGACTTGTGAAGTGTTGACAGTAGGTTCCAACTTAAATAAACCTTTCACTTTTTAACATTTTTTTTGGTAAAGGAATTTATATAAGACTCAAACTCGAGTAATCTTATATATTATAGGAAAAAACGTTTGCTTTATAGAAATAAATTAATCGAATTTTAGTAAAATATTATACGATTGACAATCGAGCTTACACACCTAATCTATCATGTTCTCATAGAATATGTGTATATGCAATAATAGTCCAAACTTTTAAGACTAATGACATATAGTCCAAATAAATTATTTTTTAACAAAAGTTATACTACATAAATGTTTTACCAAATATATCCACATAAATTATTCTTTAACAAAAGTGGACACTAAACCATTAACCAAACTTAAGACCATTTTTGTTTTAAATAAATTTCGCGAGACTATATTTGATAAAAACATTTATGTGGATTACTTTTGTCAAAAAAATAATTTATTTAGGATTATATTTGATCAGTTCTAAAAGTTTAGAACTACTATTGACTATTGCGAATATCTATATTATTTTGGACCATTTTTTCGTAATTTATTCAATCCTTTAGAAAGGGTAAAATAAACTTAATAATATAGAACCGGTAATAAGATACTGTGATTTTTCACCTTTTAAAAATCATCAAAACAAGTAACACTATAATATAATGAATAAAGAAAAAAGCATAATACATCTAATAATTATGTTATAATTACTGCAGTATAAGTATCAAAATATTAAGTAAATTTTGTTTTTCACAATTTCTGACAAAAATATTGAATTAAATCATTTCATTTCATTTTATTGTTATTACTAACGTAACTATTTTTGTGAATGAGGAGCTATTAAATAATTTATTTATGATGGAAGCCAATTCAAGGAAGAAATAGTTGACTTATTATTGCTACTAAATAATTAGGAAACAGAATTAAGTTCTTGTTAGGTAGGGATACTAAAAACAATTAACAATCATTGAATTTGTTGAAAAAACATTTTAATATATAAAAGCATTTTATTTTTTACTATTACGACTTTTAATTAAATATAATTTTAACTCATGTCACATTTACTAGATATATTATATATAGAACAATTAAGATGCTAAAGAAATATATATTAACTATGAAAAATATAAAGATCAATTTAAACAAAAGCAGTAAATTAAATACCATATATACAAGAACAACACTTATAAATTATTTGAAATTTTTTTATAATTTATTTTATGTTAATATAAACAATGGCGGACGCAGTGGGGTCAAAATATAATTTAAGGTGGGGCAAAATGTAATTTTTAAGAGGCAAAATACAATTTTTAGGTAACAAAAAAAAATGGGGCAAGGGGGCACTTATAATTTTTTTTTTTTACAAATATAGATAACTAAAATAGTACAAAATAATATGTATAGAATAATGTGGAGGGATCAAGATACAATTTTGGTAAAATAAGATAACAAAAAGTCATTTTATATAATAAAATTAATAAAGAGAAACAATAATAAAATATTAGGGGATGTTAAACTTACTAACCACTTTAGAAAATTCCATTTTCAAGATGAAAAATAATTTTCTGGTAGTTGTGAATGACATCTCAAGAGTAATGACATGAAATCATACTAATCCTTACCTAATCCATGTTTGACATCTCAAGAGTTCTAAAAAACAAAAATACCCAAACTTCTCCTACTCTTACCTGTGCCGTAATCCATGACGGTCGAGTACATGGCGCGGTGTTGGGGCAAACCGAAGTTCGGGGCAGAAGGCAACTGTCCCGGTGGCCCAACCGCGTAAATCACGTACGTGTTCGGGTTGCTAGACGCGACTTGAAAAGCCATGTAAATTTGGTTTTGTAGGGTTGATATGAACAAATTTTGCAATTGTAGTCCTTGATCTTGTGGTTGGAGAGTCACAAGGTTTGGTGATTTCCCTCCAAGGTAATACTTTTTGATCCCGGAATTGATGGCATTAGGTCCAATCCAACCCACTATGGCACTTGACCCAACCATGTTTCCATTAGGTGAAAACCCTATCGCTATGTATCCATTTGTGTTTGCGGCTGATAGCACATAGCTCCATATGTTCGGCAATGCCTTCCCATACTAGAATTCATGCAGAGATCATCAAAATAATTCGCATCACAAAAACATATATATATATATATATATATATATATATATATATATATATATATATGCATGTTATTTGTTATTAACAATATTCCTATCAGCTCGAGTTCATAGGTGAAAGACTGTATGACACCATGAACGAGATGTGATAAGTGAGGGATAAATAGTTAAAATTATTATTCATCTCACATCATCAACAAGTGTACCAAACGATATACGATTTAGTGTATGTCATGTGCTCATACATGTAAGCTGATATATATATATATATATATATATATATAT
Source organism: Haberlea rhodopensis (assembly GCA_907163345.1). NCBI lineage: Eukaryota > Viridiplantae > Streptophyta > Magnoliopsida > Lamiales > Gesneriaceae > Haberlea > Haberlea rhodopensis. The sequence continues at coordinate 62,506 of CAJQUN010000864.1, forward strand.
ATATATATATATATATATATATATATATATATATATATATATGTGTGTGTGTGTGTGTGTGTGTAAATATACTATGACTTACTCTGAGGGTGAAACTTTGAGAAGGCCATACGACAACACATTGGAGAGAAGAAGTGTCAAAAGGAAGGGTATTTGAAAGGTTGAGAGTGGACTTACAAGAATCTAAAGATTGTGAATGCACATATGAGAACATGATCAAAATAAAAATTAGGAAGAACAATTGTGGAGAGTGTTTGGAAGGAACCATCATCTCTCTAATTTGTCTTGGTTTGCGAAAAATGGCAAATATCAGCTTCATATATATAGATGCAATTGCCACATATTTTCATTTGATTAGTTGGGGCTGTATTTCAACAATATAAAAAAGAAAAATTATATTTGTCTCCCTCGTGGACGAATTCACTTTTAACAGATTGAGAAAAAAACTACAGAATTTGACATAAAAATAAATAACAGATAAGGTAGATGTTATTATTCATCTAGAAGTAATAAAGCAATAATTATAAAAACTAGAGTAGTCTATATATAATTCACCCCCATATAATTCAAAGGTACCTCTAGGGCTGCTTAACGGGCCGGGTCAATCCGAACCCGGCCCAAAGCCGGACCGGATAGCACAGTTCAGAACCGAAATCGGGCTAACCGATTAGAAACCGGTAAGATACCTGGCCGGATCGGTTCTACGGTTCTGGAACCGGTATCTTACCGGTTCCGAATTAAATGGATCTTTCGGAACCGGATCCGTTATTTTTAAAAAAATTAATTTTTTATTTAGATAAATATATCGTCGATTTTTTGGAAAATAAAATAAAATTAAAAAATCGGTTTCGGGTTGGAACCGGTCCAACCCAGAACCGATTGGACCGGAAACATATCCGATCCGGTTCCTTAAAAGATCGGACTGGTTCTGGGATTATCGGATCCAGAACCGGCCGATTCCTGATCGGACCGGAACGATCCGTTAGGCAGCCATAGGTACCTCGGTTCCTGATCGGACCGGACCGATCCGTTAGGCAGCCATAGGTACCTCTAACAACTTTACATTTAGGATATAAAGTTACTATTTTCGGCCAACTTGGATAGTACACAACAATCTACAAGTGTCTCTTCTCAGTTCCAAAATAAAAAAAGTAGTCGAACTATTGACAAATGCCAGGGTAATCTCTCAAAGCCTTGGCCAGTTAGTTAACTGAGGGGAACTTGAACTAACGGCTAAACACACATGAAAATGTCAAGTTAGCACTGATTGTTGAATTTTTGGCACATTCTACTTATTTCCGAGGAATCGGTGATGTGACTATTTACTATTGAAAGCTCGAGGTCTCAAGTTCAAATTCGAGGTCGAGTCCTCAAACCCCATCTTTTATCCCATGTGCCGAATCATTATAAAAAAAAAGTGGTTGCCTAATATATGTCAATCATATGATGTTAATTAACCAACTGATCACTTGTATAAAGTACCTCCAACATAATCATTTTTTCGAATTTTATAAGTCAATGACGTAATATATATATATATATATATATATATATATATATAATCATAATAATAAAATATAATACCGAGTAATATTTGCTTATTAATAAACCGAATAATAGTTTCTTCCACACCCAAGTCCAAACTTAAGCACATCTTTCTCTCGACAATGGATAAGCCGAGCTCGACTGGAAAAAAAGCACTGGGTATAACTAGGATTTAGAAGTTTAAATATTTTTTTTAAAATGGGTAATGTTTTTACTTTTAAACTTTTTTGCTACAATAAAATAACTTTTATAGGTAAACTAAACATTTTCTCACTTGCACGAAACAGTAGTTATGCCCATGAAACAAAGTCTATACAACTATATTTGGGATTGTTTTAGATTATTTTTGAAAAATGTTTTTCGGCTTTTCAGATAAAAAAATAGATTTTTAATGTTTGATTTCATTGCATCTGCTATTATTTCTCTAAAAAAAAAACAGAAGTTGAAAAACAAGTAATAAAATGTTTGTGGCTACTTAAAGTTGTGAGCGTTGATACTTTTGTAATAACTAAAGTTCATTAAGCTTTTTTTTATGCTAATATCAAGATCTCAATGTTTTTTTGTTGAAAGTAATTTTTTTCAGCTTTAAGCAAAAGTAATATAGAAGTTATTTAAATAAACAATCCAAAACACATTTTTGGGTTGAGTAGGGCTTTCGATTCGAACTCGAATATTAAATCTTACTTTAAAAAAAATATTCATAGTTCATTATATTAATAAGGAGAAAATATTAATTTAGTTAATAATTTTAAAAAAATAACAAAAAATCAATTTCTCAAATTCGAGCATTCAACAAAAACTCCAGCCCAAGACAGCAAAGCTCGACTCGAACTCGGATTTGGATGAGTGCTCAGCAGCAAGACACCAAAGTTCGAACTTGAGCTCGACTTGAATTCGGTCAAAACCGAGTCAGGCTTTAATCGAGCTAGGCACTCACCCATATTTAAACAACTATTTTTATTAAAACTATCGTAATAAGTTCAAAATCTATAAGTCTTATTTTTTTAACCCTTTTGAACATATACACTAGTACAAGTAATATTTATTTGTTTTGTAAAATACATACATATAATTATTATATATTTTATAATGTAAACAATTAACATTACAATTATACTTTTAAATATATATATATATATATATATATATATATATATATATATATATATATATATATATATATATATATATATATATATATATATATATATCTAATACCATGACAAATGTTTTCTTTTAACAAAATACTCACTTATATATAATATCCACTGCAAAAGGACATGCTTATATATTTTTACAATCAACAAATAAAAAACTTCTTCTATTTATATATATATTCATAACTAGTAAAACTACCTGCTCTCTTTTCGTTCTTATAATTTATATTTCCTACAATTTGGCAAAATAATTTTTTTTAACAATATTTAAAAAAAATACCTGGTGGGATTATCTATAAGTCTATAACCATTTGAATGTCGAAAATAGTTTCATGATAATGGATCTCTTTTGGGCAACTCATGCTTAGCCTGTTGGATTGACATCGACTCCTGATTAACCAGAGTGTTAGTTTTATTGTGTGTAAAAATATTTTACCGATCCCCAGTTCGAAAAAATGGATCTTGTGGTCGCGAGGAGTGTCCATGTGCGATCTGTGTCATTTAAACATGGATAACATTTGAGTAAGAACGATATAATTTTGTTTGCTAGTGAATGCATATATATATATATTTTTTCATTTTTTAGTATTAATAAAATAGGGATAATACATGATATGGTTCTTTTTATTTGTACTCATTCTCGATTTAGTCCCTATTGTTTATACTGACCCGATTTAGTCCATTTAGTTTTCTAATTTGTCCCAAATCAGTCCAAAACAAATACACCGTTAAAACTAACGAAAAATGGACCGAATCAAGTCACTTAAAACTTGAGGGACTGAATCGGAAATTGACGCAAATATTAGGGACTGATTCGGGTAATTTGATATTGAATTAATTTTTTTTTGATAAATTAAATTTTTCACAAAATTTCTATTGTTTTTGGCTACATTTATCTGAAATATCTTCGAATATATATTTTATATGTTTAGTTAACAAATTTCACTAGCTACTGTAATTTTATTTTTAAGTTGTTACTAACTGAATGTGTTTTTCGCTCTAACGTCTGATTTATATTTACTTTATTGAGAATAGATTCTATTATGGGCAATTATATCGGTTATTAAAAAAAATATTTGTACCTTGAAATTATTTATCCAAGCAATTTAATTTATCAAAAATAAAATAATTGTTTTATAAATTGATGACACATCTGACAGATATAATTTAATGAAATCAAAAATATATCATGTTTAATAAGTAACTAGCCATTGAAATATATTTTTATTTCAATATGATATTGATTTTTCTTTTGTTTTGTTTGAGTGAAAAATAGTTTATGTAGAATTTAATATATCATATCATTATTTAAATAAAAAAAAATTACAAAAAATTACCAAAATTATAAATAAAGTAGCCATATTAATTACTATAGTAATTAAAAATTTAAAGAATTTATTATCAAAAAAAAATTAAAGAATTAAGTAACCCAATCTTTTTAAATTGCCCGAATCAATCCCTAATGTTTGAGTCAATTCCCGATTCAGTCCCTGAAGTTTTAAGTGACTCGATTCAGTCCATTTCCTTTAGTTTTAACGGTGCATTTAATGTTTATGAATGATTTGTGACATTAAAAAACTAAAGGGGCTAAATCGGGTTAGTGCAAACAATAGTGACTAAATAGGAAATGAGCGCAAACAAGAGGAACTATATCATGTATTATCCCTATTATTTAGCTTGATTTATAATTGTAAAAAGTAAGAAGTTTTGACAAAACCAGGTTTGTATGCACCTGGTTTGGGTCAGTTATATATCAACTCAATATTAAAATCAATATATTTTAAATAAAATAAATAAAATATATCAACCATTTTAAACCAATCATATTAAGTTGATACTGATGCCCAAACCAGATCCATATAAGTATTTTCTCAAAACCAGCATCATGGATACTCATGATTGGCATTAATGTCATCATGAGCCTTCCGAAGATGATCATGTATTTGCTTTAACTAATTCCATTTTCAATAAACTAACTATTTCAGAATGTACAAAGATACATATATATATATATATATGTGTGTGTAATATAATTAAATCCTAATTATCAATACTAAATCCCCGATGGAGATTTTAATAGCAGAAGAATAACCTACACATATCCGTCTACTAATGGATACACCTGTGGATGAGACGTGCATCCCACAATTGGCACATGCTTGGCATTCTATCTTCAACCATTTGAACATTCACTAGATGCATAGTTTATAAAAATTCAATATATTAAAGGCAACCAATTATGTTTATCCAAATAACGGGAAATTCGATGTTGGAGTCAGGAACAACCCCAATGCATTTGGGGCCGTGGGGTATTAACATGCAGACCCCGCGGTCGGAAAAGAATTGGGGCCGTTGGATTTGGCCTTCAACTCGAAATTTCCCCCGAATAACTTATCAAATTGACCAATATGAACCCACTTGATATTCGTCAAATTTGCTCATCATTAAAATCAATATATTTTCCAACAATTCTCTACATCAATAGAATCAATCCATGCAGACAATACAAACCTTCATTCACGGAGTACTATCCAACTTCTTTCATTTATTGTTGAATGCAGAAGTATTGAACTGTTAGTAATTAATGTAAACCATTAAAAGGTTGCAGATAAATGAGATGCTTTGATGTATCATAACAAGCTCTATTTGGCATTTGCAACTTTAAACAATTGTGCATAAATATGATCACATTTAGTAAGTCATACCACTATCGCAATCGCAAGAACTGTTTGACCCCGAATTTCTTGGTGGTGATCTTCAAGTGAAGAAGATTAAATTCAGGAGAAAAATATAGCAAGTGCTTCCAAGATTAAACCTTTTCGGTGTGACCACAAGAATACTCCTTTGTACTATCACCCCTCAATCTATACAAACATCCCGTGATTTAAAATCTGCTACTTCTGAATTCTGAGTGGCCGTTTTTATTGCTGATAAACCTCCAAAATGTATAAAACTCAACTGTGAAACCAATATCTCATTCTTCTGATCCGAGTGCATGCCATCATAAGTTCAGCCACAAATGGCGCCCAAATAAACTATTCTGACCATTGCAAATGGAAAAAATGAAATCAGAAAATAGTGCAGCATAATGTACTGCATGGCAAGTAAAAGCTATCATCCAGAAATCAACCGATTCAGCAAAGAAGGATACGATGAGGAAAGGACATATGACACTTATATAATTCATATTTCAAGGGATTTGATAAAATATCAACACGCATATGGATGTAAAATTAATTTGAAGTGATGAGAAATTTTTAACGAAATACAGAAAATGAACTGGTTTAGAAATGGAGCACTATCAAAAAGTCACCACATATCAAAGACCAAGATAAAAAATATTTGTGTTTTAACTTAAAGCTATAAAAGACTGGAATTACATGTAGACATAGACATAGACGTAGCCATATAAAAATAAGGATTCGTCACTAACTAATTAAGATATTATTTATATTCTTATTTAGAAACACAATTACATTAAATCAAACAGTTATGGTCCCAAGTTAAGCTACCTAAAAACAGTAGACATATTATGCTAACAAATGACTATAGTAGACAGCTGGAAAACAAAAATAACCAACAAAAAAAAGATTATAATGTAAACTAAAGCATTGTTGTGGTCATGTCACTCTAACGCCAAGAACATGATAGCAGCAATCTCAAAAATACTAAGAATTCAACAGAAATAACAAGATATTACAGTACAAAGATGGTCATTGTTAATTACCTCAAAGAAGGACAACCTTGCAACAATGGGAAGTCCATGATTGCTATTCCAAAACCACCTTTTAGATGCAAATGTTTGGAGCGTTGATCGGGGAATCGGAGAATTATTGTAGATGAAATTACCATGCAAATCTCCATATTGATGAACTAGAGGTCCTCTGAAGGTTGTAAAGCTCGACTTTTTACCATGATTTTCTTGTAAGATGCGCTAGAAGAAGTTGGGGAGTCAAGACCACAAAGTGCGGCCGAGTCACAATATCCATACCCAATGAGAACTCCACATTTGCGACAAAGAAATTTGGTTTTTGAATGGTAACGCCCCCAACATATCGGAAGACAGTTCACTTCATCAACTTGAGTAAATCGGCTGACATCAATGGAAAGAAAGGAGACAAAACCTTTGTTGATAGATTTGCTATATTTGGAGGATATGCTAGAAGTTGCACGATTGGAAGATGTTAAATTAAGGGGATATCCACAAGCCCCACAACTGCAAAGATTGGGAAAAAAATTGAAAGTAACTTTTCATTGGAAGTTAAATGTAAGATAAACATGAATGTAAAAAAGGATTAGCCAAAACAGGGAATTTTAGATCCGTGATTAGTAAAGCTGTCAAGAAATTTGATGGCAAAATCCTTATAATCCTCCATCCTCGCCCAAAGGAAAGGAAACAAAACAATGAACAGACCAAAACAGATTAAGTTTTTAACGAAAATGTTTGCATCTTTAGAGTCCAGCTCAATGTTTTCTCACCCTTTCCAGTTTTCGGTATTTTTTCTTCCCAATATTATAAACTGGGCAAGTAGAAATAAGTATAACGATAAAAATCATAAGACAACAAGAGAACACATAGTAGGACACACTGCAGTACATTCATGCAACGCTCGTGGTTAAATCAATATGAACATGAGTTGTTATAGGACCAACAATCCTGGTTCACCTAACATTTTTCAATACATTCTTAAATAATACAGTATCTAATGCAAACTTTAAACCACATATAAATTCTCTAGATTATACCGATGATGGTCACCATTTTTCAGCAAACTTGGATACGTTTCCATAGTATGATCGTTTGAAGATTTCCCCCCACCCCCTACCCCCTCAAGAACCAAGTGTTTGACATGTTACGAAGTATTCAAAACAAAAGCAATATTTTTTCGTGAAGATCGTTTAACTTTTTTATGTTTACAGCATTTTATTATCTGATTGTTATTATTATTATTTTCCCTTAAAATTATGCATAGATTCTCTGTTCTACATTGGCTTCTACCCAAAATCCCATTGACTGGTTCATTATAGATCAAGAATGCTGGAATAAAAGAGTCACGAGTGACCAGATTCCAAGCCAAAAAGTGCTGATTACACCTTTATAATTCCCATTTTAACAATGGATTCCAATCTCATTCATAACCAGAACCAATAATTTGCAACCCATCTAAGAACTAAAAGTCTCAGAATCAAATTATACAAATAAAGTAGCATCAACCAAAATGAAAGGAGAGGAAAAAGACCAAGACAAAAAATTTCTCAAAGCCCATGAACACAATGAACGATCCCAACAAAAAGCACCTAATTTCAACAGGAAACAAACAACAAAAGGGATGTCCCAGAATTGCATTCACACGAATCAAACAAACCCAGAATTTTTAAACAATAATATTGCAAAATTGCACTATTGAAAAGTTCGAAAAGAAATAACCTGTAGGAGACTTCTTCCGCTTGGGACATTCCTGAGAGATCAAATTTCAAAGCAAAAGTTTTGTTTGATCGATATATATTCTTATGTGAAGGAGTAATTGAAGTCGAATTGGGAGAGCTTTTTGAATTAGTCAGACACTTCGATTGAGTCGTGAAGACTTGAAGTTGTTTTGGCTTTTCATATACTAATTCGAGACACATTTTATTTTTTTTAATTCAATTTTTAATTTTACTTATTCAATTTTTTTTCGAAAAATACCTCATTTTGACTTAAACTAGTACAACTTGGCACACAATATGTTAATATATTTTAGTATTAAGTAATTTTTGAATTAAAAATTAAAGATCTATTAAAATAAAGATTTTAGAAAGATTTGTTTAAGATTTATTGATAATTAACTAGAATAATTATTTAATTATAATAATTTATCCATTTTTAATTTTATAATATTTTTTTTATATTGGAAGTAATATATTACTGTTTTTAATTTTATAAATTTTTTTATATTGGAAGTAATATAGTCATTTAAACTTAGATAAGATTGCAACAATTATTACAATTAAATTTAGATAAGATTGAAATACTTTTGTATGTTAATGAATACACCAAAAGAAAACACAACATAAAATCAAATTTTAAAATCTAAAACCCTTATGCTTAATATATTGTGTAGAATGTCAAAATTTGTTGGGAAAATTTAGACAATAAAAGTTTGGGTGCGTTCACGCCTTTCTGGTAAATGACTAAGAAGGGCGTTAAGGTAGTAGTTGAACTATTTATCCTTCATATGGTATTAGTCAGCTAAGGACCATTTGGTATAATGGATGAGATGAGATAAGTGATGGATGATTGTTTAAAATTTATGTATCATCACATCCTTATCATTATATCAAAACGGTGCGTAAGGTGCTTGCATTTCAATGAAAATTCAGTTGCGAGAATATAACAATTATATTTCGAGTTAAAAACACATTAAAGCTTGAGATCTATGATAAATTCTTTCAACCAAAATTCATTTATATAATATACAATTATATCTCGAGTTAAAACACATTAATGCTTGAGATCTGCAAAAAAAAAAAAAAAGTTTTAAAACGCATTTGCAATAATAGAAGGCTTAAACCCGAAAATCATCATATCTTCTCAAAATTAAATAATATGATTTTCTTTTGTCTAAAATATAAATATGGATATTAACCCACAAGTCCCCTCCTACGAACCTCGAATCATGCCCGATCCAACCAAATCGGTAATGCGCGCATGTGGACCATTGGTTTAGTGGATCGAGCTCATTAGCATCTAGGTCCTATCTCCTTTCAAGAATTTAGGATTCTAAGTTGGCAAACTCTACCTTGTATCTCCAATGTTGGATGTCTTCTTCCCATTTCTATTTTTTCCCATTAAAAATACCTTAATTTATACATTAATTTCTCTTTGTTCCAGCTAGGGATGTAAAATAAATGTGGATATTAACCCACAAGTCCCCTCCTACGACCCTCGAATCATATTCTCATTTCGATCAACCCGAAACTTTAACTTAAGGGGGAGCTCCTGACAACAACAAAATTCTTACTAAAATTTTAGTGGATTATTTTCCTTCTATTTATTATTATTATTATACATAAAGGTGAGCATTGCCGTAATGATAAGATTGCTGCCATGTGACCTGATGTCATTTATTCGAGTCGAGGAAATAAACTCTTGTCATACATTGGAATGCTATGTACATTAGATATTCAAAGTGGCACGACCCTTTCCCAGATCCGTATAGCGAGAGTTGGTTTGTTCTTATATATGTAGTAGCAAAAAATTCCCATTGTACACCAAATCTATAGGGATAATTGTTTTATATTTTGGAATGCACATATATATTTTAATGTTTAAGTATATTAAAATTAATAAGCTTTTTTACTTTAAAATGTCATACTTTTTAGTTATATATTTAAAACATTAGATTTATATACAATCCGATAAATATTTTTGTTTATAAATATAATAACAAAAAATGTAGACCAATGAACCAATTCATGGGGTTAATGTGGCACAAACTTTCACATTATCAATCAGGAGCCGAAGAACAATGAAGACGAAACAAAAGGAGAAGGTTAAAAAGATAAGAAATGCATCGCCACACATAAATCAGTCTTTTACCTGCGGTTCTGGAACCAAATTTTTGATCTGTTTAGGCTCAATGTTGGAAAGAATAGGGCATTCTCGGATGAGCTGCTACCGGCGCATAGAGCTGGGCTCCATAGTGTTGGGTTTTCGTCTCCCGACGTCAGATCTACACACAGCGAAAATAAACATAAACAGATCTCAGCCCAGGGACGGAGGATCGCGCCTGATTTATATATTTATATGCATAAATTGAATATAAATGAACGAAAAAGATATTACCGTTCACTGACGTAAATCTGATAGCTGTGATCCCTCAAGTCCAATCAACTTGACCAGATCTACAAGCTCAGCATCAATTCTAGTTTGGTGTTAACGTTTCTATGAGAGTTAATGGAATAATATGTTTAACACTATAGATGAACCATATATTTATAGAGAGCTTGAGTCACTTATTTGAGCTAGGGTTCTTAGGGCCCAACAGGCCAACTATTGGCTCATTGGCTTGTAGGGCATCTTATGCTAACAATCTCTCACTTGCCCAAAGACAACACAAAACTCTAAAATCATAATCCAAGTAAGTCAATAAAATTGAACAACTACAATTGACGTACATAATTATGAGACATAAATATATCATATATGTTAATTTTAGAACTTTATATAGATGTAACATTTTCAAATATAGAAACTCCACTAGAGTGATGAGCTTTAAAAAAATTAAATTCATCTATTCTAAATCACTCAATTTGAGCACTTAACATTTAAGTCTCAGTTCGCATCGATAGATCGGCGGCTGGTTGATTGTGATCCAGCGAGACTCAAGTGTATCATAGCAGTAGGATCACAACCTTTGTGATTTTAGAAGTCAGACAACTTCTTGGGCTACCATGAATGCCCCATTGTCGATTAAACTTCTTTAATAGACAATATCCGAAATATAATTACAGCAACAACCTACCGATCGTGGGTAGCGTCTAGCATATGCACTTCACGAAGATCTAGATACAAATGACTAGCAACGTACGACAACCTGTCAGCCATAGTTAGCGTGCGGTACATTCCTTTCATTCAATATGTCCCGAATGAATCTAGGGCATTGGTTGATCGATGCCACTTATGATTTTAATAACTATGTATTTGTTTCACGTTATATGATTCATTGTGTGCGTATATGAAAAACTCTTTTTTCCCACTACCCACTCTGGCCAGAGATTCCTTGAATCATATACAGAAAAACACATAGGACATCCTGGTTCATCAAAACCAGTGGTGAATCCCCAACGACAATCATAGGTCTCTGACAACATCACTACATACCCAAAATAAGAACTTTATGACCCACATGTGATCAATCATTAAATCAAAGTACACAATTATCTATCAATACCTCAATGATGCCTTGGGTCATGAGGAGTAATGGTATACTTGACAAATAATAACCACTTATAGAATTCCGAGTAGGTCGTTCAGTGAACTCATTCTTAATGAGCACTTATTCTTGTGTGCTAACTTCTCCAAGCCAAAGCCGATGAAACGCGGAGCACTACACTAGACACATCATGAATACAAGTTTCTAAAGAGCATATATCAATATCACATTCTCGAAGGCTCATCGAGCAGGAACAATTTAGAAATCGCAGACGAGAATGTATTTTATGGTCACCATCATATGCGTAACCATATTATATGGACTATAGCAATCTCAGGGACTTCATCAATGCATCAAGATGTATGGGTAAACAGATGAAGAAGTGTCATATATATTAATATTCAAACAAATATTTGTCATAATAAGATTATAAGTGCAATCAATCAATCTATTGATTTACTTAATCATATATGACACAAATATCTTTCACTTTTCCAAAGCCAACTACTCGGGTGTCTCAAGACCATCTTCCCAAGATGTCTGACAGACGTCAATCGTTGTAAAGGGTTTGTCGGTGGATTTACTATATTTTTCTGTTGAAGCAATTCTCTCGATAATATTGTAGCATCTACCATATCTCTCATTAGATGGTATTTTCTCAATATATGTTTGGATACTGATGAGATCTTGGCTATTCATAATAGCTCAACTGTTGTCACAGTACACATGAACTATGTTAACCGCACTGAAAATTACACCCAACTCTTGGATGAAATTTCATATCCAAACTGCATCTTTGCTGCATCGTATGCTGCAATGTATTCAGCTTCAGTGGTGGAATCCGATGTGGTGTCTTGCTTGGAACGCTTCCAAGAGACAGCACCATCATTGAGCTTAAATACAAATCCGAACATCAATTTGGAATCATCTACATCTGACTTAAAACTAGCATCAGCTTAGCTTTTGAATTTTTATTCCTCCACTTACATATCCAAAAACCATGAACATATCATAAGTTCTTCATAAGTACTTGAGGTTTATTTTCACAGTTTTCTAGTGACCTTAACCGGGATGCGTATGATGTTTGTTCATTACACTAAGAACATACATCAGACCAAGTACATAACATATCATACATTATGTTATTAAATATCGAAACAAGGTACCAATGTCATCTTTTCTCTCTCCTCATCATCTTAAGATCCATTGACTCGAGAGATGAATTATGACATATTGTGAAGTAACTCATTTTCGACTATTCTATGCTAAACCATTTTAGCACCGTGTTTATGTACGTAGATTGAGAGACATCAAGCATCCTTTAGATATATCCATATAGATCCTTATGCCAAGCACGTAGGACGCTTCTCCCAAATCTTTCACGGAGAAATTAGTAGATAACCATGGTTTAATCAATTAATCCAATATTATTCACAATGAGTATGATATCATCGACTTAAAGCATTACAAATATAACCGCGCTCCCACTAAAACTTTTGTACACACATGATACTTCCGGATTTTCAACAAAATCAAACTCTTGATAATGTTAGCAAAACAGAAGTTATAACTTCGGACGCTTACTTAGGCCTATAAATGGACATCTGGAGTTTTCCAACATTTTGCTCACTCCCAGTAGTTTTGAACACCTCTGGCTGCTACATTTCTATCTCAATGTCACTATTGAAAAATGTTGTCTTCACATCCATTTGGCATATCTCATATTCATAATATGCAGATATAGCTAATAAAATCTGAATAGACTTTAGAATCACAACTGATGAAAAAATTTCTCACAGACAACTATTTGCCTATAAAATTGAAAACATTTTGCTCACTCCCAGTAGTTTTGAACACCTCTGGCTGCTACATTTCTACCTCAATGTCACCATTGGAAAATGTTGTCTTCACATACATTTGGCATATCTCATAATATGCAGATATAGCTAATAAAATACGTGTTGGAACCGAAGAGGGGGGTGAATGAGGTTCCTTGGCTACTTTAGCGTTTTAAAATGAATTTGCAAATAGTCGAGTTTGCGCTGCAGAAGCCTTGATGTCAATCGAACAATAAACAATATGAAGCAATAATGTAAACGCGTAAAGTAAATGAAGCGATAAATGACACAAGTATTTGTTATAGAAGTTCGGCGATGAATCGCTTACGTCTCCTCTTCCAGGCTAGAAAACGTCCAACCGAGGTTCCACTAGAACAACTTCAATCTTGGCCTTGAGGGCTCCAAGTTAGCCACAAACAAACTCTTCACGAGTCACACACTCTTCACGAGTCTTCTTGGCTTTAAGGGCTCCAAGGATAGCCACACACAAACTCTTCCCGAGTACACACTCTTCACGAGTCTTCTTGGCCTTAAGGGCTCCAAGGATAGCCACTACCTTGCACCAACTTCACTTGTTGATGTCTTATAGAATTTCCAACTTGCGTCGGTGTTGGAGGACCTTACAACAAATCAAATAACACATTCACAGTGTAACATCTTGAGTTTATCCTCTTGTTTCTTGTCATCATCTTGAGGCCAAACATCCATATTTATAGTGTAGAAGGCTCCTAAAGCTCATACTAGCCGTTGCTATACATAAGGCTTAAATCACTCCTGCATCGCCTCAGACATATCTATTATTCATACTGCGGGTTCGCATGGCATGTGTGCGAGGTGCCAGTTGATCGGGCAGAGCAACGGTGGCTCAACAGCGACCACCGGGGTAGAGACCGGGTCTGGAGTCGGAGTCGGGGCGACGGTGATAGAACGAGAAGTGAACGAGGAAACATCAAGTCCCGCCATAGGTGACTTGCCAAAGTATTTATTACCCTTTGTTGGAAAATAAATTCCGAAAAGCGAACATGCTGGGACATGAAGATACGCTTGGACTCAAGCTCCAAGCATTTGTAGGCATTCTGGGAAGTGAATATCCCACAAATATACATGGCATGGACGGAAAATCCAACTTGCTTTGAGTATATAGTGTGAGACCCCGTTATTTAAACAAGATTCTAAGGTGCAATTAAGAGAACTAATCATTCATAAATCAGATATTAGGTCGTGTTGATAATCCTGAGCTTAAGAGATTACAATACCAAAAGTTCAAAAGGAATTATACATATTCCTAACAAAAGGTATCAAATTATAGCTTTACTTACTCTTTGTAGAAACTATACAAAAAAGGAATTATGTTCTGATAATCCTGTAGCACTCCTTACAGCTCAGTATATCAACCCCGACCCCGGGTTCTCCATGTCAAAAGCACCTACAAAGAAAACCCCCCAACACATGAGCACATCAAAGTTCATATCAATCATAATATGAATGTAAAGCATAAATGCATAAATCATAGGCATGAGATACTTCCTGAATTTCCAATGCATTTAAAACGCCCATTTTGGTTGTCCCTGTACCATAACTCATAATCAAATCAATATATGATATTATGGCTTCTTTTAAATAGATGTCATGACATAACTCTACTTCTTAAATCTTTACTTCAATCCTTAGTCAGTTTATCATCAGTGTATTTTAATGCCCCTCGCTTCATAACTTTAGAATAAGCGGAACTCCCCTCCCTCGCTTCTTCATACAAGCGGTATTTCTATCCTCGCTTCGTATGGTAAACCTCGCCTCCATGTGCAAGCGGTCCTCCCCTCCCTCGCTCCACATTTTTAGCGGTTTAATAGCGGTAAGCACTAAAATCATCACTGTGATAACCGTGACTCGTGGAATACACACCAAATGTTCCACATCATACATATGCAACAACAATGCATAACAATATGTATCGTACTCATAATGCACAAACTCTCATTTATCGTATGTCAAATCGACAAACATATAATACACGTTACCGTTGGGTGCACGTACGTCGCTTACGTACCTTTCCAAAATATGGTATATTGCAGGACTCTATCCCCTGCGTTGTGTGGCTATCTGTGAAGGCTCTACACAAGTGTACAACACAATATTAGATGCCAATAATAGCCCAATACCAAAAATCCTACAATAATAATTCAAAACACCACATTTGGCTTCTCGCGATCGATCGCCAATAAGCCCCGATCGATCGCGAGATGCTACTGCCTCAACATTCAAAATTTTGTCTTCGCCGATCGATCACTCAAGTTGTGCCGATCGATCGCGACATTGCCGATCGATCGCGCCAAACTCGCGATCGATTGCCAATAGCCACTGCCTCGCACTCTGGCACTCGCGATCGATCACTGAAAACGCGCCGATCGATCGCCAATACCTGTAATCGCGAGAAATCGCCAATTTCGAACACATACCTTTGAGCTTGTCAACACAAGCCATAAATCAACAATTATCATCAAACAATCATGCTAGGGGATGCATTATACTATCATGCAAGTACTCAAAACAAAAATTCAACCAAACATAAACCAACATGCTTTATATCATCCCAACTCTAACTCAATTCAACCAAAAATTAACCAAAACAAGATATGGTTCCTCACCCCTCTTTGCTCCAACTTTTTGCAAGGTTTTAAGCCTTGAAATTTGCAATCTCTTCCTCCTACATGCTAAGCTGCTGCTGGACGATTTGGGGGTTGCAGATTGGGGCAGAAGGAGTGATGGAGGTGGAGTGAAAGGAGAGGGCAAGTGGGGGTATGGGGCAGCAGCTGCAGGTATGGGTTGGGGGGGTGGTTGGGTGGTGGGTTATGTGATGTGTTATGTTTTGATCCTGGTATTTAGCATGATGTATTAAAATATCCTCACATGATATTTTATAGTATTTAATCAATAAAATACTTCCAATTCTAATTAAACATGCTTCACCAAAACGAACAACACTCACCCCAAACAATCATGCCATAACCCAAATTCCCAACATATATCACATGCACCCTGAAATGCATTACTAGGCCATGACCCCCACATGACTAAGCATGTCCCAATATAAATAAATCAACTCCATAATTTAACACCTTAATCCTCATATCATAATTAATATTTAAAAGCACATAATCATTTCGGGGATATTACAATACCCCCTTACTTATAAGATTTCGTCCTCGAAATCAGCATGCACTTACCAAAACGAAATAAGACATAAATCGTATACCAGAAAACAGTTCCGGATAGTGCTGCACCATGTGTCGCTTCGTATCCCACGTGGCCTCCTCGACACCCCTACGATCCCACTGAACTTTGATCATAGGTATAATTTTGTTTCGTAGTCTGCGATCTGCCCGATCCAGAATCCTGATAGGCCGCTCCACATAGGAAACATCGGACTCTATCTGAACCTCAGAAGGTTGCAACACATGAGAAGGATATGGCTCGTACTTCCGCAACATAGACACATGAAACACATCGCGTATGCCGGATAGAGAGGGCGGTACAGCCAACCGGTATGCCAGAGTACCAAGACGCTGTAAGATCTCATACGACCCAACATATCTCGGGGATAACTTCCCCCGCATCCCAAAACGTACTACACCTCTGAAAGGTGAGATATTCAAAAAGACCATGTCGCCCAACTGAAACTCTAACGGCCGACGCCGTTGATTAGCGTACACTGCCTGTCTGTCATGAGCTGCTTTCATTTTCCTTCTGATTACCTTTACCTTTTCTTCCATTTCTTGGACCAACTCGGGTCCTCCGACCGATTTACGGTCCACATCATCCCAATATAAAGGCGACCTACAACGTCTACCATAGAGGGCTTCAAACGGAGCCATCTGTATGCTTGCCTGGTAGCTATTGTTATAAGAAAATTCTACCAAGGCCACTGAATCCTGCCAAGAAGTATCGAACTCCAACACACAAGCCCGTAACATATCTTCGAGCGTCTGTATGGTACGCTCGGTCTGTCCGTCCGTTTGGGGATGGTAGGCTGTGCTCAACCTCAATTCTGTACCCAGAGCTGACTGAAGACCTTCCCAAAAGTGAGATGTAAACCGCGGATCTCGATCAGACACAATCGAAACAGGGATCCCATGCAGTCTCACTACATCTCTGACATATAACTGAGCCATCCTCAAGTACGTGAAGGTCATATTGTATGGAATGAAGTGAGCTACTTTAGTCAGTCTGTCCACGACTACCCAGATAGCATCAAAACCCGAAACAGTCCTCGGTAAGTGGGTCACGAAGTCCATGGATACGTGCTCCCACTTCCATTCTGGTATCTCCAAACTTCTAAGCTCACCACCAGGCATCTGCCTCTCAGCCTTCACTTGCTGACAAATCAGACATCTCTTGACGAATGTGGTGACATCTTGTTTCATTCGTCTCCACCAAAACTGGCTACATAAGTCCTTATACATTTTCTTTCCGCCCGGGTGGATACTCATCCTGCTGCAATGAGCTCGCTGTAATATTCCCCGACGTAACTCAGGTGCATTTGGAACCACCCATCTGTCACCCAGTCTCAAGGAACCATCCTCAGCCGTCCTGAACTTCGACGACTGACCTAAACGAATCACCGACAACCATATCTGAACTTCCTCGTCGGTCTCCTGAGCCTTCCTGATGTGATCATAAATAACGGGCTCAACTAATAAAGTCAAAACCTGTACCGGTGAAGCAGACACATCATAATCAAATCCCAACTGGCAGTAGGAAGCCATCATAGCTGACAAACACATGACGTTCTCTGCTGTGTTCTTCACTTTCCGACTCAAAGCGTCGGCTGTCAAATTTGCTCTTCCCGGATGGTATTCGATTTCACAGTCATAATCCTTCAGCAGGTCCATCCATCTCCTCTGTCTCATATTCAGCTCAGCCTGCGTAAACAAAAACTTCAGGCTCTTGTGATCAGTGAAGATGGTGAATGAGGTACCGTATAAGTAGTGTCGCCATATCTTCAAGGCAAACACTATAGCTGCTAGCTCCAAATCATGGACTAGATACCTCGTCTCGTGTGGCTTCAATTGTCTCGAAGCGTAAGCCACAACGTGCTTATCCTGCATTAGCACGCATCCTAGACCCTGAAGCGATGCGTCAGTATAGAGAGCGAACCCCTTGTTCTCCCTGGGAATCACCAATACTGGCGCTGAAGTCAATACGTGCTTCAATTCCTGGAAGCTCTGCTCACAAGCTTCCAACCAAAAGAATGGAACTCCCTTCTGAGTTAGCTGCGTCAATGGCTTGGCAATCTTTGAAAATCCTTCGACAAAGCGTCGATAATACCCGGCCAAACCCAGAAAACTTCGGATCTCAGGAACTGTAGTAGGCGCAGACCAATCCATAACTGCCTCTATCTTCCTGGGATCTACTGATATCCCCTCTCGAGAGATAATGTGACCCAAGAACTGTAGGGTCTTCCTACCTTAACATCATCTTAACAACATATTAGGGACTAAACATTCATTTATAACTTCTTAGGGCGCCGGTTGTAGCTTTGAGCTAATAAGATTACAGGCCAAGTTAGAATTTCCAAAAGCTAGTTAATTACATTCTCAATAATGAATGTTAAAGCTATAGATTTACACTACTCCTAGAGTAGAGACTATCAAAATCCTGTATCCTATGTCCATCTTGCTCCCCTTAGCTCACTGCCTCAACCCGACCCTAGGCCCTTCAGTCCAAAAGTGTACCTACAGGGACAACACATCGTGAGCATATACTTCATTACTTAACATCATAAATCAATGGCATATAAATAAATGCATGAAAATAATCGTATTAACACACTTAGTTGTCCCTGTTTCATAGTCATGCATATGGGCATCTTACCCTAACGTATGGCATCTTGCCATATCATAACATCGGGTGGCATCTTACCATGGGGGCATCTTACCCTATCGTATGGCATCTTACCATACCATAGCATCATGTGGCATCTTACCACGAGGGCATCTTACCCTACCGTATGGCATCTTACCATACCATAACATCGTCATAAACATCATATCATAAACTTACGTATCATAATCATCGTCATAAACATCATCATCATAATCGTCTTCATCATAAACATCATTATCATAACATCATCATCATAAACATCATCATCATAAACATCGTCATCATAAACATCATTATCATAAACATCATCATCATAGATATCATCATCATAAACATCGTCATCATAAACATCATCATCACAAACATCATCATCATAAACGTCTTCATCGTAAGAGTCATCATCATAAACATCATCATCATAAATACTATTATATCGTAAACATCATATGTAGGAGTGTGGTTTACCGTCCGATGCCCGTACGTTTCTTACGTACCTTAATTCCAAAAGATGGAGAAGTTGTAGGACTTTATCTCCGTGAAGTTGTGGGTACCTGGGATGGTTCTACATAACCATACAAATTGATATTAGAAGCTAATTATAGTTCCATATCCAAAAACCCCACAAAACATCAAAAACACATAATTATGTGTCTCGCGATCGATCGCTGGGTTGCCCCGATCGATCGCGAGATCACACTGCCCGTTGCTGAAATTTTAAGTCTTCGGCGATCGATCGCCACTTTTGGCGCGATCGATCACCAGCTCGCCGATCGATCGCCCAAAAGTGGCGATCGATCGCCAAATGCTACTGGCGCGCACTGGAGGCTCCCGATCGATCGCCAAAAACGGGCGATCGATCGCCGAGTGCTGAACCCCGAAAAATCGCCATTAATGAGCATTTTTCAAGCTCCTCTTCATGCCTTACAAATCCAAACTTCCCTACAACACCAATAACATCATAACCCACTAAAACCCACATAAAACACTTCAAAAATCATACCCCAACCATAAACAACATATACCCAAAACAAACCCACATAAATCATCAAAAACTAACCCATTTCAACACCAAACATCATAAAAACTTTAGGAAGGGTTCCATACCTCTTGTAGGCTCCAAATCTTAACAAAGATCACACAAACAAAGTTTTTGTGAAGCTTTCCTTCTCCTTCCTTGGTGGATTTCGAAAATGGGAAGGGTTTTTGAGTTGGGAAGTGATTTTGGGGATTTTAAAAAGTGATTGGTAAAGTGGGGTTAAAGTGATGGGTAAAAGGTTAAAAGGGATTGTGGATTAATTTAAAATTGCACCCCAAACTTAACATGATTCATAAAATACTCCAACATGGTATTTTACCGGCATTTAATAAAAATGCAACAACTTCTTTCCTCATAATTAACAACCAATACAATAAATCATGTTAACAACTCATTACCCAACACATAAATCAATTACCAACATAATTCGTCATATAATTATCATTAAAGCCAACATTGCATATAATCAATTTCGGGGCATCACAAGAACGCAACACTGCTCAGCCAGAACTCACACTTGCTGAGCTTGGCGTACAACTGATGATCTCTGAGGATTTGAAGCACCGTCCTCAAATGATTGGCATGCTCCTCCTTACTTCTTGAATAAACCAGAATGTCGTCAATAAACACGATGACGAACTGATCAAGATACCTCTGAAATATTCTGTTCATCAGGCTCATAAATACTGCAGGGGCATTCGTCACCCCGAATGGCATCACTAAGAACTCGTAGTGCCCATACCGAGTTCGAAAGGCTGTCTTTTGAACGTCATCAGCTCTAACTCGTATCTGGTGATAGCCTGACCTCAAGTCAATCTTCGAGTAAAGCTCCGTGCCCTGAAGCTGGTCAAATAAATCATCAATCCTCGGAAGGGGGTACTTGTACTTAATCGTCACTTTATTCAATTGACGGTAATCGATGCACAGACGCATCGAACCATCCTTTTTCTTTACGAACAAGACTGGTGCACCCCATGGTGATACACTAGGGCGAATGTATCCTTTGTCGAGGAGCTCCTGCAACTGCACTTTCAGCTCCCTCAGCTCTGCCGGTGCCATCCTATAAGGGGCACGGGAAACAACAGATGTCCCTGGCAGTAACTCAATCTCAAACTCCACATCTCTGATCGGCGGAAATCCTGGAATCTCATCCGGAAACACATCGGTAAATTCCGCAACTACTGGTATATCCTCGATCCTCAACTCTTCCATTTCCTCTGATACGTCCACGACATAAATAAGATAGCATGTGTGACCGTGTTCTAACAACCGCGACATCTTAACTGCCGAAATCAATGGAATCTTTGGACGAGAGCCATCCCCATAGAAGGTCCACTGAAACCCCTGATCAGACAGAAAACGCACCATCCTCTGTCGGCAATCAACCACGGCCTAGTATCTGCTCAACACATCAATGCCGACAATGCAGTCAAAATCTGCCATATCCAATAAAATCAGATCGACCCTCAGATCATTGCCCTCAAAATAAATGAGGCAATCAGATAGTAGTCGATCTGCAATTACATGATTTCCCGTGGGTGTCGAGACCATAAGAGGCGTGGGCAACGGAGACGAACACAAGTGGTGTCTCTTCACAAAAGCAGAAGATACAAATGAACGAGAGGCACCTGTATCTACCAAAATAAATGCAGGGTACGTAAGTAAGTGGCACGTACCAGCAACCACCTCCTCCGGGGCTGCCTCTGCCTGCTCACGCGTCAATGCATATACTTGACCCTGCGGCGGTCCTGCCGCCTGACCTCCCTGTGGTCAAGGTGCAAACTGCTGTCTCTGTGGTGCCGTCCTGGCGTCAAATCTTGGCCTATTCGGCCTAGAGTCTGCCTGACCTACCCGATTGGGGCAAACCCGAGCCAGGGGGCCCACCCTGCCACAAACATAACAGCCTCGGCAGTCACGTGTCAAGTGAAATCCTTCACAGTTGTCACACGTGTTCCCTCCTGTTCTATTTCCCTGCGCTGGTCCCCGATTACCTTGCTTCTGATTCTGAAATTTCTTCCCACCAAATCGAGAAGATGAAGAAGCCCCACGAGTCTTAAACTGGTCTCCTCGTGGCCTCAGGCTGTCAACAGCTGGTCTCTGTGATGGTACAAAAGGGGGTACAACTTCCTTGTACACACTAACCCCAATCTCTGCCAGCTCTGCCCTAGTCAGGGCATCATCGAATGAGCTGGGGTTGTTGGAGACAACCCGATCAAATAACTCTAGCCTCAGCCCTTTCAGAAAATGCCTCATCTTGGCATGACCGTTCACAGCAATGTGAGGCACATACCTCAACAGTGAAGAGTATTGCATGGCATAATCTGATACAGTCATGCTGCCCTGCTTCAGGTTGGTGAACTCATCTTCTTTTACTTGTGGCAGCGGCGAAGAAATACCGGTTAAGGAACCGGGTCCTGAACACAGTCCAATCCACTGTCATACCCTGTGGCCTTAGCTCCATAACTGTTGTCTTCCACCACATGGAAGACTTCTTTGCCAACTGAAACTCTGCCAACCTCAGCCAGGCAGTCTGTGCACAGGGTGCCGATACAAATATCTGCTCTAGTCTCTCAAGCCATTCCTCGGCTGCTTCCCCAGTCTCAGTCCCTTCAAATAACGGTGGATGATAGCTTAAGAACTGGGTCAGACTTATCTCCCTGGTAGCAGTATCTGTGCACTAGGCTCCACACCTACAGCAGGTGGCGGTAGAGGATTTGACTGAGCAATACTGGCATTGATACTGCCTACATCTCCCACCTCTTCATTGGGGTTCTCCGGATTAATAGCCGCCATGCTGTAACACAGGGGTATACCAAAAGCAGTTCATAATATAAGCCGTTAGATAACAAGAGTAATTATATTCAAAAGCATGTTAGTATAACAACTTATACAAAAATATGCACCATATGCATAAACATGCCCACCAATGAATACCTAGCCAACTTGTTTCTAAAGGCTACCCTTTACTCGTTCCCTGGTTATCTAACCACTGTTCTGATACCACTAAATGTGAGACTCGTTATCTAAACAAGATTCTAAGGTGTAATTAAGAGAACTAATCATTCATAAATCAGAGTATTAGGCCGTGTTGATAATCCTGAGCTTAAGAGATTACAGTACCAAAAGTTCAAAAGGAATTATACATATTCCTAACAAAAGGTATCAAATTATAGCTTTACTCTACTCTTTGTAGAAACTATACAAAAAAGGAATTCTGTTCTGCTAATCCTGTAGCACTCCTTACAACTCAGTGTATCAACCCCGACCCCGGGTTCTCCATGTCAAAAGCACCTACAAAGACAACCCCCCAACACATGAGCACATCATAGCTCATATCAATCATAATATGAATGTAAAGCATAAATGCATAAATCATAGGCATAGGATACTTCCTGAATTTCCACTGCATTTAAAACGCCCATTTTGGTTGTCCATGTACCATAACTCATAATCAAATCAATATATGACATTATGGCTTCTTTAAATAGATGTCATGACATAACTCCACGTCTTAAATCTTTACTTCAATCCTTAGTCAGTTTATCATCAGTGTATTTTAATGCCCATCGCTTCATAACTTTAGAATAAGCGGAACTCCCCTCCCTCGCTTCTTCATACGAGCAGTATTTCTATCCTCGCTTCGTATGGTAAACCTCGCCTCCATGTGCAAGCGGTCCTCTCCTCCCTCGCTCCACATTTTTAGCGGTAAGCATTAAAATCATCACTGTGATAACCGTGACTCGTGGAATACACACCAAATGTTCCACATCATACATATGCAACAACAATGCATAACAACATGTATCGTACTCATAATGCACAAACTTGAATTTATCGTATGTCAAATCGACAAACATATAATACACGTTACCGTTGGGTGCCCGTACGTCGCTTACGTACCTTTCCAAAATATGGTATATTCCAGGACTCTATCCCCTGCGTTGTGTGGCTATCTGTGAAGGCTCTACACAAGTGTACAACACTATATTAGATGCCAATAATAGCCCAATACCAAAAATCCTACAATAATAATTCAAAACACCACATTTGGCTTCTCGCGATCGATCGCCAATAAGCCCCGATCGATCGCGAGATGCTATTGCCTCAACATTCAAAATTCTATCTTCGCCGATCGATCGCTCAAGTTGTGCCGATCGATCGCGCCAAACTCGCGATCGATCGCCAATAGCCACTGCCTCGCACTCTGGCGCTCGCGATCGATCTCTGAAAATGCGCCGATCGATCGCCAATACCTGCAATCGCGAGAAATCGCCAATTTCGAACACATACCTTTGAGCTTGTCAACACAAGCCATAAATCAACAATTATCATCAAACAATCATGCTAGGGGATGCATTATACTATCATGCAAGTACTCAAAACAAAAATTCAACCAAACATAAACCAACATGCTTTATATCACCCCAACTCTAACTCAATTCAACCAAAAATTAACCAAAACAAGATATGGTTCATCACCCCTCTTTGCTCCAACTTTTTGCAATTTTTTAAGCCTTGAAATTTGCAATCTCTTCCTCCTACATGCTAAGCTGCTGCTGGACGATTTTGGGGGTGCAGATTGGGGGAGAAGGAGTGATGGAGGTGGAGTGAAAGGAGAGGGCAAGTGGGGGTATGGGGCTGCTGCTGCAGGTATGGGTTGGGGGGGGGGGGGGGGGTGGTGGTGGTTGGGTGGTTGGTTATGCGATGTGTTATGTTTTGGTCCCGATATTTAGCATGATGTATTAAAATATCCTCACAGGATATTTTATAGTATTTAATCAATAAAATACTTCAAATTCTAATTAAACATGCTTCACCAAAACGAACAACACTCACCCCAAACAATCATGCCATAACCCAAATTCCCAGCATATATCACATGCACCCTGAAATGCATTACTAGGCCATGACCCCCACATGACTAAGCATTTCCCAATATAAATAAATCAACATAATTTAACACCATAATCCTCATAACATAATTAATGTTTAAAATCACATAATCATTTCGGGGATATCACATATAGTCTGAGCCAGGGTGGCATAGACAACCAAAGGTTTTCATTTTGAGATAGTCCGGAGGACGAGAGAACAGTACTTCAAAGGAGCTCTTGTTTTGTAAAATATGAGTCGGCATGCGATTGATGAGATAAACTGCTGTCGCAAAGGCACAGCTCCATAGGCTTGCTGGTAAAGATGCATGATGAAGAAGAGCACGCCTAGTAGCCACAATGTGGCGGTGGCGTCATTCAGATGTACCATTCTGCTGAGGTGTGTATGGAGCGGTAGTTAGCCAACTGATGCCATTGGAAGATAGTTACGACCGTAGAGCTAAAAAATTCCCCGCCATTGCAACTATATAAGTTTTTAATGGTTTCACCAAACTGTTTTTCAACAAGCTTTTGAAATTGAGGAAATATAGCCGAGACCTCAGATTTCCGTGTCATGGGATAAAACCAACAATATTTAGTATAGTGATCCACTAATAGAAAGTAATAAAGAAATCCATCAAGGGAGGCACTCGGGGTAGGGCCCCAAACATCAACATACACATAATGAAGTGGGTGCATACTAATAAGAGATGACTCAACAAAAGGTAATTGATGAGTTTTATTAATAAGACAAGAGTCACATGGTAAATTGATAGCTTTATTCATCTGTTGAGCAGTAGGTACATTAAAATGTGAAATAATAAAATTGCTTGTCCTAAATGAGGTATGGCCAATCGAGCATGCCAGATGGTCTTGGTAGCCCGGACACCAATAAGAGCAGAGGAAGCAGAAGGTCGTGACGTGTCGGCAAGTGACTGAATGTGATAAACCCCGTTTTTACATGAGCCTTTGGCCAGTGTCGCCTCCGTGACTCGATCCTTGACATAGAACAAGGTAGGATAAAATTCAAGATAAACACCATTAGCCTTGGTGAACTGATGAACAGATAATAAATTTCGCCGAGTGTCAGGATGCATAATACATCAGATAAATAAAAATCACGATTAGGGAAACGCAAGATAAAGGTACCCGTGTGAGTAATTGGCAAGCCAGTGCCATCAGCGATGTGTACCTCTTCCGTACCGTCATATTCGGAGTGGATGGAGTGATTATTGAGGTCGGCAGTGAGGCTGTGAGAAGCTCCAGAATCAACTAGCCACGACGTGTTAGAATTGTTCATCGGTGGACTCTGAGCATGGTTGGCCGAGGCTTGTAATTTGCGACAATATGGGGCGATGTGTCCGGGTGCACCACATAGCTGACATACAACTACAGGACCTTGGTTAGAGTAGGATTGAGCTGAAGAATTGGAGATACAATTCTGTCGGCTATAGCCACGGCCGCGGTTGGTGTTCGAGCCCCCCCGACGAACGTATTGGGAGGTGGTGCGGGTACTGCCTCCACGACCAGTGTGCCCCTAGCCATAATGTTGTGAGCGAGCAGATTGCTTTGGGGCTTGGACAGCTGTGTTAGCGGTTGCAATAAGTGATGAATATGCTAAGTCAAGACGTTTCAGATAATCCTCGTGAGCAACGAGGAGGTCATGGAGTTCCTCAAACTGAAGAGAAGTCTCACGAGCGCGAATAGGTGCAGCGATTTCATGATAAGTCGAACCCAAAGCATTGAGAACATAGAGTGTTAGGTCATCAGCAGACAACTGTTTATCAATGATGGCTAATTCGTCTGCCTTGGATTTTAGAGATTGAAGAAAAGCGCTAACTGATTGTGTGCCAAGGGTGGCTCGAGATAGAGCATCCTTTATTTGCATGACCCTGGTTCGAGATTTATTTGCGGAAAGGCGCATGAGAACGTGCCATGCCTTAGACGAAGACGCAGCGGAGGCAACCAGTGGAAGAATCTCCGGTGATAGGGAGCCGAAAATGGCAGACAAGATGAGTTGATCTTGTTGGAACCAGTGGGAGTATTCAACAGAAGGCAAATCCTCGGTGCCTTTAGATGGTGGAGAGATTCGTCCATCAACAAATCCAATAAGAGCATAACCATTGAGAAGAGCAACAATTGGGCCCTCCAAGATGGGAAATTCGAACTGGTAAGCTTGATAGGGAGGTTTTGGTGCGCACTAATGGGAATAAGTGGTGCGAGAGGCTGGGTTATTTGAGTGGTGGTGCTGTCTATGAGAGGGGAAGAAGCTGCCATTAGTATAGGAAGGTGTAAAAGTAGTTAACGAAGGTGAGATGGGGGAGAGTAGGCGGTGGTGCAGGAACAATAGGGTTTGCAAAAAAAAAAAAAAAATTAGGTGGTGAGATAGAGGATCTGTTTTTGGTCTGATGCCATATAGAAGATGAACTCTCAAATTATTTCATTGATGTGAATGATCATATATACATGTTTTACAATTTTGAAGATAAGGAAAGAGATCCTATGATGATGCTAGTTTACATATAAAAAGATATGATACAATTATCTAGTATCTAAGATGATAATATACAAACTTCTAGGATCTTTAGGTCTTCCTTAATACAATCAACTTGACTACAATCTCAGCACCAGTGCTAGTTTGGTGTTAGCGTTTCTGTGAGAGTTAATTGAATAGTGTGTTTAACCCTAGAGATGAACCATATATTTATAAAGAGCTTGAGTCACTTATTTGGGCTAGGGTTTTTAGGATTCAACGGGCCAACTATTGATATGTTGACTCGTAGGGCATCTTATGCTAACACATAGACCCTTTCAAAGGCCTCCACTTGCTCCACCGCATGCCGGACATACTTCCCTGTATCAATAAGTTTGTTTATGATTTCACTGCTTCTCTCCACGTGCTGCTGTGCAACCATAGCCATTGTCCTCGAACCCAATAACTCTAGGAACCCCTTGAACAGAAACAAGCACTTCCACAATAATGCAAATGCAAATTTTGAATTATTCCGAGCAGATTTCAAAAATCCCAGTAAAGAGCTGACACTGATGATTCTATAAAGTAGTATTGTTTAATAATCTTCCGAGTGAACTCAAAAGGATAAAATGAACTATCTTGATTAAGGAAGAAGATTCATGGTCCTTTAGATGCTTGAGAAACACACTCACCACTTACCTTATTGAAAAGGTAACAGCCAAATAGCTCAACGAAAGCTAATCAGCATTGTTTAAAACATACGCATAGGGACAAATGATCTGTTATTTTCTTTGATTTTCACACACACAAAACAAAACGAACCGCTTGGCAGAGATGAAGCAACCTTTTTTAAAATTATTGTTGTTAGCAACTAAAATCACCGACCTTTCACTGGATGGAAGGTGAAATTGCAGACTTATGCCACGATTATCACACAAGGCAGCAAATTGTAGGCGTTCTCAGCATTGGTTAAAGTGAAGAATACAATAACCTCTTCCTTTCTTCACTCGGAACAGCACATGGTCTCGAAAAACGGCAGGTGGAAGACAAAGAAACTCAAAGTTCAAATGGTGTCTTCAAAAATTTCCAAGAACACATAAAGAATATGATAAAGTAGAAGTTCTTGAAGAAAGAGGAGAGGCATGGTTTTCAAAGAAATTCTCGGGCTCCTGATTTAGTCGGAAAGTGAGAAATAAACAGAGGGCTAAAATGGTATTTTATAAATATTGCTCTGGCTCCAACAATTCTCCAACTTTTAAAGACATCACAAAACTCAACGTTACCGTCAACTTTAATCACACATTTGGTTGTCACTGCAAATATTCCAAGGTATTCACAATCTACTATTTCGTTCAAGAGTAGGCTTGCTTAACGGGGAACCAACCCGGATCCTGTTTAGCCGGATTCGGATTTGAAATCGGGCTAACCATTACGAATCGGTTATACGATTTTGGAACAGGTAAGGGGGGCAAGTGCCCCACTTGCCCCAAAAATTTTTTTGTTTTTACCCTAAATTATTTTTTAATTTTTTTTTTTTTTGCATTTTTAACCCTAAACATTACATTTTACCTCTAAAAAAATACAATTTGCCCCCCTTAATTTGTTTTTTGACCCCTATAAACACTTCTTTGCCCTAAATTTTTGAGAATTTTTTTTTACCACCCCTTTGTATAATTTCTGGCTTTGCCCCGATTCTAGGCCACCCGATTCCAATTCCATATCCGAAACCGGAACAAGCTAAAGTAAAATATATAAAAAATAGAGTTTACACGATCGACTGGCCACAGGGCACCGATCGACGTGCCATATTTTTCATTATTATTTTTTTAAATTTAATTTATCTGGTTCCGGGTTGGAACAAGTACCAACCTTATTGGTCTGGTTCCATGAAATCCGAAATGGGACCGGTTCGGTAACACCCTAGTCAAGAGTTTTTTTGGGATACGAAGGTAAGTGAAAGTTTGAGCCTTTGAGATGTCATTTTTTTTGGATGACGAGGGGACCCGCAACCGATATCCTGGGTGTGTACATTGAGTATACCCTTGGGTTGACTCAGTAAAGTACAAATCACGCGAACCACGTAAACCATACTAGACAAGCCTGATGCGATATATTCAGATCAAGAAAGTGTTGGCAGGGGAAATCGAACTCATGACCTTATAATCCGAGCTGATCCTATTCCACCAATTCGATTTTCCCTTGGGGGCTTTGAGATTTCATTTATTTCAATGAAGGCGGAAGGATTAGCTTTTAAATTTTTTTATGGTAAAAATATTAATACCATTAAATATTTATTTAAAATTTAGAAAATTATTCAAAATTTATATAAAAAATTGCCACTTTTGCGTTTTGAACACTAGGTTGATAAATTTTTCCCAGCTAATACCCTAATCATAGCATTTATACATGCTTCTTGCATAATCCTTGTTTTTTTTTTTTATTATCTTTTTAAGAAACCCGTCACTACTAATTCTATGATATTTTTGAAAGCGCAAGGATCAAAACTGTTAAGTTGAAATGAAAGATAATCGAAAGTATTCAAGTAATATATAGTGCTCAATTTTATTTTAGTTTCAATTATAAATTATGTATGAGAAGAGCTTTGTATCAAGTTGTTTCCATATTTCAAGAAAAAAAATTCTTGATATTAATATTATTATATAATGTATCAAATTATACTACATAGAGCTCGTAGCCTTGTCAGCATAGATAATAGCTCATGCTCATTTTAGAATCGTGTTTGGGACAACACAAATTAATTTAATCGTTACCCACTTAAAAAAAAAAAATTTTAAAATATATAAATTGTATGATATTATTCTCAAATGATTAATCACCCACATACTTGTAATAGTAAAGAGCTTAAATCCGATGCTAGAAAAAGAAATAAATTGACTTGAGGCTTCTACAGCCGTTAAGTTGGCACCACGTGTTCTTTTGTATAAGAATCCCAGCTGCGACTGCCCCCTTCTCCAACTCCCGTTCCCCGACTAGATCCCGTCCCAATTTCCCTCCATCTTCATAACCAATCACTCGCGAAATCCCACGTTTGCCGGAAACTTCAGCTGAATTACATGCGGCGGGGCCGTGATCATCGGATTCTTCCTCGAAGTGCTCAAATTCTCTCTGTTTGACCAAGGTATGCCGAAATTACTCTTTTCTGGATTCGTTAGGGATTGGTGATGTTGGCTTTGTGATTTCATGTTATTTGCCTGCTGTGTTGCGTTTGTGTTGCATTTGTTGTTTCTTTGTTCTTTCCCTGTTTCGAATTAGGGTTTCGGTTCCTGGAGTTAGTTTTTTGTATTTGGTTTTATGATGACTGCCAATAACCCGAGTTTAGGCTCATCCTTACACAAATTGAACAAAAAGAGACTAGGCCAAGAGCTACGCAGGGTGTGTTTCAGTTATGTTGAGCTTCTGTAATTTATAATCTCGTTTTGATTAACTATAGTTTTATTTTGGTTTTCTTTGCTTACATGATGTTATTTTGTACAGTTGCAAAAAAAAAAAATTGAAATGCAATAGGTTCTTAGGTTTAACAGTTTTTTTTTTTTACTCAGTACACTTCCTGGCAGTAATGTGCTACTACCGTATAAGACGCTGATTTATGGATCCTGATTTCAAGAAGTTTGGAAGAGGTAAGACATAGAAAATACATCCTGTTATCACATGAGTTCGTTTGGAACTTTCTCTTGTTCATTCTCCTTGATTTCTTGTTTAGGTGAATTTATTTTAAATTAATTATTAATTGAGTTGGTGTTCATAGCTCAATTGAAACTAAAAAACTTTCTTGGAATGATGCTTGTTGTTGAATTCGACAAATATGGTCCCCAAAGTTAGTGATTACTAGTTGAAGACGGACTTATTGGCATTCCTATGTCATCAGTTTATAAAAAATCTTGTTTATTTTAAAATCTAGATCCTATCCCTATCAATTGCAGATAGATCCTATCAAGTTGTAGAGGAAAGGAATCTAGACTCTGGCAACATGCTTTTTGGTATTTATATATAGCGAGCTTGTGAAAATTAATCTGTGCCTTTTTAGGAAGTTTGTTTTTGAAGATGAGAGGCACTAAATGAAAGTCATGGTCAGGGTGGTTAACCTTTATATGACCAAGTATTGCAGATGGAAATGATATTTCATTTATTTTCCTGGAGTGGAATCGTTTTTAAGATGGTAAAAGAAAAGTATAATACTGATGCACCATCGGTAGACGTTCTATTTTTTTTTCTATACTAGAGTTTCAAGTGCTTTCTAATATCTAATTCCTTGAAAGTCATTGAGCCAAATATGCTTACCTGACGGTTTTAATTTCCTCTTAAACGATAGGGTTATCTTTAACGGTCTGGATTCTTCAGCAATATATTTTAAATTTGGAAAGTTGTTTCAATTGAACATGTTATGATATTTTCCATGAACTTGTGTGCCTGTTCTTTGAATTAGGGCCTAGAGAACTTACGGGTGCAGTGGATCTTGTAAGTCGCTACAAGTTGTTGCCACACTATGATATCTTCTGCAAGAGGCCGCTTCCGGAGTCAATATCAGATAGTCATTACCTCCATAACGTGGTTGGAGATACAGAAATCAGAAAAGGGGAGGGGATGCAATTAGGCCAGCTCATTCAGGGCACATCTTCATCAAGAGATACTAAGACATGGATACAACCTTTTGACTTGGATAATCTTAGGGAAGCCTTTCTGCTAAGGGACACAACTCGTGTTGATCTTTCTTCTGTGAGTACTTATTAGCATTGCTTCTACAAAATTTTATTGACTGCTTGATTGAGGTCCTTTAGCTTTCGGACTTGATAAAAAAATTGAGCTCATTAACTGTGACCTTTTCATTTTACCTTCAGCTAGTATGCATTTTGTATTGGGAAAACTGATCTGTCTTTTGGTCATCTTCTACAGTCTGATAAGGGTACTCCTACTATTGCTGGTAAATCTAAAAATGAGTCTAAAGACAAGGAGAAGAAGCACAAAAAGCATAAGGACAAAGACAAGGATAAAGATAAAGAGCACAAGAAGCACAAACATCGTCATAAAGATCGAAGTAAAGACAAGGAGAAGGAAAAGAGAAAAGATAAAACTGCCCATCATGATTCCGGCAATGATCACTCAAAAAGACACCATGAGAAGGTTAGAAAACTGTATTCTTTGCTGGCTGCTTTGGCTTGCTTAAACAAAATGTTCTTTTAAAACTTTGCTGTAAAATGCATATTTTCGGAGCGACATTTATTTATTAAAATGCGCCAGAAACCTTGGTTGAATTCTTTGCAGTTTACCAATCCAGGCCTTTCTGATAGGTTTTTTCTTTGTTTCTTTGTGAAAAACTCTGAACGTGTGTTATCTTCCTGAACGTGTGTTATCTTCAGAAGAGGAAGCAAGACGGAGAAGAAGATAATGACATTCATAAACACAAGAAGAGTAAGGTAAACAAAGGAGCAATGGTTTGATCTCTTCTCTGTCGGGATTTTTCTTTTCTCACATAGCATACTAAAGTAATTTCGTCATGGTTTGCCTTATCTTTCTATTTTGACATTTTACAGCACAAGAGCTCAAAGATAGATGAAATGGGAGCTGTGAAAGCCTCAGGCTGAAAAGTGGTGTATGATGTTTTAGTTTTGTCATCAGATGTTGCAGTTGATAATTTGTGCTCTCTTTGCTTACCGTAATGAAATTACCTGAGGTGCAGAATCACATATTAGTTTTTCCCATGTGTTTTATCTTATTTATTGGTGATACATGGTTCAGTTTAGTGGTCGAATTAGAGCTTGCAAATGGTTCAATTGGCTCAACATGTTAATCTTTGCTAAATTGTGGGACCTACATGAAACTGAGTTTTCCCTAAATTCTGCTATTAACAATGAAGAAAGTTAGTTTTTCTGATTTTGCAGATCCTCCGTATTTGTATGAAGTATTTTTATTAATTTGTTTGCTCGATCTGTTTCTATGACATGGGACATAGGCCTGAATAGTGCAGAATGTAAATCTCCATCAACGTACCTCTGTGTTAGAGAGTGTATTTTGGGACTTGCGCATTAATGTAGAGTTCTTAATTTTATGAATCAAGACTATTATCAGGGTACCCTGTCTTTGTGGTCCTAATTCACCTTTCTCTGCTCGAGTCTCTAGTT
The DNA here is from genome assembly GCA_907163345.1 of Haberlea rhodopensis. Lineage (NCBI taxonomy): Eukaryota > Viridiplantae > Streptophyta > Magnoliopsida > Lamiales > Gesneriaceae > Haberlea > Haberlea rhodopensis. The sequence continues at coordinate 96,361 of CAJQUN010000864.1, forward strand.
CGTAACTATGTTTGCATCTCTTTCCATGCAGAGCTTTATTTGGGCCTACTAAATTTTACCAAGAAGGTGAATTCACTTGCTGATGTAATATCAAGTTACAAAATGTTGATGATTCAAGAGCTCTCGTGTTTATGTAATGATACTAGAAAGACTTAGAATTCATTCTTTGGCTTGTAGGCAGGCACTAGAAATCAAGATCAAGTAGGTTGAGATGTTCTTGTACGATTCAAAAAAGTGGAACTGCAGATAGCATATACTTTGCAAAAAAGGGTATTATTTGTCTGATCTCACAGTTTAGGTCAAGTGTGGTTGGAATACTCAGGTATAATTGGGTGGCTTGTCATGATATTGTAAATTTTGTAGATTGTGCTCTAAGTAGCTTGTTTGTATATACATTTATGAACAAGCAACACTGCTGCTAATTCTCTGGCTCTTTCATGACCGATCTATAGTGCGAATTAACGGCACAAACTGTTGGTGTCATAGCATGTGTTTTATATGGCGTTGGAGGCTGGGGGGTGTCTCCATCCCAGTATGAGAAGGTTGAACCCTCGAAAGCCCCAGGGATTTTTTTTTTGGTTCAAAAGCTTTATTCCTTCTCATACCGGATTTGTTGCGATAAAAATTGAAAGTTACGGACTTAAACTTGTTGAATCCGGTATTGAGGTGAATTGTTTGATTAAACATTTGAATTTTTTTAAAATCAAATCAAAATGTAGAATAACATGGTCATTCAATATAAGAGGCCTCGAGTTCGAGTCTCCTCTCTACCCAAAATATAAAAAAAAAATAAAACCGAGACAAATGGATATCTGAAATCTTGAAAGTAGAACAGACGCAATATTTCACACCCCTCGCTTGCTTGTGTTAATTAAAAATATTGGCCACATGACAAACAAAACATGAATGCATCAAAGTTAAAATTCTATGGTCTCTTAATCATGTGCTCAGTAACACGATTTAAACGACTCCCAAGTGCACAAGCATGTAAAATATGCAAATGTAAATCAATCACATAAAAGTGATAATTTATCATTGAATGAAAATTTGTACAGTTTATTTTAATATATGGGCTGTGTTTGGTCAAGGATAACATAGTGATTGATTTCACAACCTTTCTCATCCTGCGTTTGGCTCATGGATATTTTATCTGGATGGCCCGATGGGCCAACATAAAGCCCGCACTGTACATATTATTTGTACATAATTTGGTTGATAAATTATACCTCCTACATGGTGTGACAAAGAGTGATTGGGGTACTTTATTACCAACATACCCCCATAATCAAATAACAAAATAATATTATTATTTGTCTTCCTTAATAATTAATATTTCTTCTTCAATAAAATTATTAATATGAATAATAATTAATAGTAAAAAATAATTAATGAACAGTACTAACAACAAAAAAACAATGATATTAGAATAAATTAAACTGAAATAATTTAATAAAATTTATGATAAAAATAATAAATATATAATAAAAAAATTCATGATAAGTAATAAGAAATAAATATAATAAATAATAACAGAAACATAAATAATAAGAATAATACTTATTAGTAAAATAATACCAATAAATATAAGAACTAAAACAAAATATAATATTATATACCTAATAAGATATAATAAAAATTTGATTACTAATAACTAGAACAAAATAATAATAATAATTGTATAATACGGGAACACATTTATAATAATAATAATAATAATAATAAGGAATATATTAATAGTTTTAAAATCAATATTATTAGTCTTATTATTTATTATTAATATATTTAATAATAAAAAATAACTTTTATAATTTATTATTTCATATTTTTTTATGGTCAAAAATGTTATTTTTCTTATTTATGTTATGTTACTTATTATTTATTACTAATATATTCATTACCATTCGTATTATTAATAATATAATTAATTTAATTATCAGTATTCTTATTCTTATTATTTTCTTTTTAATTTTTATTAATATTACTATTATTATTATTATCAGTATTAGAGGTTGTTTTTATCTATTATTCAATATAGTTAATATTAATTTAACTTATTATTATTCGTATTTCCATTATTATTATTATTATAATTTCTCATAATTTATTTCATATTCATAATAAATATTTATTTTAAATAGGTAGTTTATAAGTTCTCTTTTAATTTTATTTATTGAATAAATTAATATTTTTAATTTAATTTAAAAATGTTTAATATGTATGTATATTATATTCGAGGGTATTCTGATTAATAATAATTAATTATAATAATTTATTAATTATAATAATTTATTAATAATTAAATTACAAAAATAAATTTATTTTGATCAATTTAAATTTAATTGAAATAAAATAATAAAAATAAGTGCAAAATCTATTTGAGGGTATATTTGTCATTTTAGGTATAAAATTAATATATACCATCTAATTGTCAAGTACACCAAACACAATATTACTTATCATACTTTATTAATCATACGAACCAAACGCAATATAACTTATCCATTAGTTTACTTATCAACTCATTCCACTTTTTAATCTATCCATCACTTATCCTATCCATCATACTTTATTAATCATACGAACCAAACGCAAAATTGAAAATTTGTACAGTTTATTTTAATATATGGAGTATGTGTTATCATACTGTAAGGATATTTGGCACGAGATGCATGTATATACTAGATCACATAAGTCCGGTGCGCGAGCGGATGCGGATGCGCGAGTGCGTCAATTTTCAAAAAATTTGAGTGTGCGTGCGTCTTAATGCGCCTATTAAAAATTAATAAATAAATATATATATACATACACACTGATGAAATGAAGTTAAACATACATAATATACATCATATTTAACAAACTCACATCATTATTATATTATTTACAAATTTACAATATGAAGTTCTTAACAACTTTGGTGTTTGCAGCTTTACCATTATTAAAAAGCATTAAAATTAGATTTTATTGAAGGATCTAACATTTGCAGCTTTGCAAAATGTTATAGCCAGTGATACAACGTAATTTGAATATTGTATTTGATCGTTCATCTAGTAAGGATTCTCCGAAAAATATATTTTAGAAAAAGAAATGAAATATTAAAGCTTTGTTTTATTTTAAGATATAAAATAACGAATTTGAAAAATGAAATCAAATTGTTCATATTTATTCAACATGTTTGGTAATAGTATGAATTTATTAAAAATGACTCATATTATTTTCGGAGACTTATATTATTACCTTATGAAATGACTAATATAAACATTTAAATTAACTTAATAAAAATAAAAGTTTTATTTATAAAGTTCATTTTATTAATTTTCATGCAAAAAACTAAGATATCAAAATTTTTATTATTTACTCCGCAAAAATGTTACAAAATCACAGACTTATCATACTTTCTTTTATCACATATTTAATCTTTCATATGTTATTATGCCTTTTCATGATTCATTATCTATCTATTTACGATATGATATAATTTTCTTACCAACCCGAAATACCTAGAAACCATAAAAATTCATCTAAACCAAAAATCGGAGAAATTTTTTTTATAATTACAAAAAAAAAAAAAAATTGGAGAATTAAGGAGGATTAACAAGACTTACTAACTTAGTGCGCGACTTAGTAAATCTTAATGCGCGAATTATGAATTCTTAGTGCGCGAATTATAAAATCTTAGTGCGCGAATTAGAAATTCTTAAAGCGCGAACTAGAAATTATTAAGTCGCCTTAGTGCGGCGCACGCGCACCCAGTTCGCCAGTTCGCGGCCGGAGCGCCAGTGCGTGGAGGGGGGTAGGAGAATTATGTGACTTAGTGTATATATACTAAATTTTTTGTCTATAAAATTTAGAAATTATATTAAAATTTAATTTAAATAGATTTTTTTTATGATTTTGTTACTTTATAATAATTTTTAGATTAGATATGGTATGATCTTTAAAACTTTCATAAGATTGACATAGTTTTAGGTGCTAATGAATTTAAGATAATTTTTTTCAATATCAAATGTTAAATAAAAGAAGTGTGTATTTGGTATTAAATAAAAAGACATACCTGACACTGAAGTTTGTTAGTATAAGTGTTGCGTGTTTTCCTATCGCAAGTGTAGGGTGTTAAGTTTTAGTATATGATTTGAATACAAATATCGAACCTACGGGGATTGGTATACAGTTTAAACTAAGTACTGTATTATAATAATCTTAACTGTATTTACAAATTAAGTAGATTGGTTGTCAGTTAACATAAACCACTAAACAAACAATCACAAATTCCGAGAGAATTGATATGAAAAGAGTTATAGAGGTCAGATTTCACTTGATTATCAACTATGTTTCTTTATTGATCTATTGTAATATTATATATTTGTCTAGTTTATTAGCCTAGAATCCTTACGTGTTTCATACTCACTCTCCCATGTGTTAAGTATAAGTTATTATTCAATAACAAGTTTGTATGTCAATCTAATATTAACTATCAAACAATATAAAAATCATTATGATTCATTTAAAGGCTTCAATGGGGTTATACGCCCGTCGGCTATGTAAACACCCACGATGTGTTTTCCTATGTCATATTCACAATCCCCTCTAGCAAGTGACAGATTATAAATACATATGACAAATCAATTAAATCGCATTCAAAGCAGGAAACACAAATAAACCAAACTAAATCCTAATATATAAAAAAATCAAACCAAAACATAATATCAAACCAAACTATGTTGTTCCCCTAGAAATAAGAGATTAGTTCATCCAAGAATTAAATAAACATATAAACATGTTTTTTTTTTAAATCCATAAACGAAGCAAAATATAGAGATACAAAACGATATAGGGTGCGAATCTCTGTCCCCAGATGAAAGCGCATTCCTCTCGTGCTAAAATCTCGTCCTTGGAAGTGTAGCCGCCGTCTCAACATTTGGTGCTCTTCAAAAAGTGATAAAAGTCTGATAAATATCCTCAAGTGTGTCCAAGAGCCCCAAAATATGGAAACAAATCCATGCATATCAAGTTAGGAGTGAGAGATTTGTTTCCATACGGAAGTCAGTGTGGATGTTCCTATTAACTCGCGTGAAGGCGCCTGCATTACTGCCTCTTTGGCTTAAAATCCTCCAGGCATGAACGCGCCACTCCTGATTTCCTGAAAAATAATATTACCGTGTGCTTGGCGTTTTCACGCCAAGCTTCAAGTGTGAACGCGTCTAGTTTTGAACTTTGAAACTCACAAAGGCAGCAAGCGTAACGTGAACATGCCTCCCAACAGGCATGAATGCGATTCTTCCATGATTTTACACCTCTTTTAATCCATCTTCCAAGTCCCTTTTTGATGTTTTTCCACTTTTATTCACTTTCCAACGTATTTTCATCATAAAAAACTCGTTACTTGGATTCTCCTACAAAATAAAACAAAAGACACTAAACGCATAATTCTGATCCAAAACTAACAATAAACTATAAAGAAAATGTAGGAAATATAAGTGCAAAAAATGCACTTACCAAAACCACCTAACTTATATTTTTGCTAGTCCCGAGCAAAATTAAGAACTAAAGAGAAAGAAAATAAATAGCAAATAAAGAAAAAGGACTGAGACAAGCCGTGATATAGTTCAAATGCGGTTGATCTTAGATTTTAATGGTTTAAGCATTCAAGTCAAGCAATTTGTTGAATTAAACAAGGATATTTTAGTTTGGTTGAAGAAAATACGAAGAAAAATGTTGGTGTTTTCCTACAACAAGTTTACGATGTTAAGTTTTAATATATGATTTGAATATGGATGTCGAACCTACGGGGATTGGTAACTGAGTACTGTATTTTAAAAATCTTAACTTTGTTTACAAATAAGTAGAAACATTGGTTGTCAGTTAACATAAACCACTAAACAAACAATCGCAAATTCCGAGAGAAATGATATGAAAAGAATTCTAGATGTCCGATTTCACTTGATTATCAACTATGTTTCTTTATTGATCAATTGTACTATTTTAGATTTTTCTAGTTTATTAGTCTAGAATCCTTATGTGTTACATACTCACTCTCCCGAGTGTGAAGTAGAAGTTATTATTAAATAACAACATTGATATGTCAATTTAAAATTAACTATCAAACAATATAAAAAACATTATGATTCATTTAAATATTTCAATGGGGTTATACACCTGTCGGCAATGTAAACACCCACGATGTGTTTTCCTATGTCATATTCACAATCTCCTCTCGCAAGTGAAAGATTATAAATAAATATGACAATTCAATCAATGGTCCGTCAATTAAATCGCATACAAAGCAGGAAACACAAATAAACCAAACTAAATCCTAATATATAAACCAATCCAACCAAAACATAATATCCAACCAAACTATGTTGTTCCCCTAGAAATAAGAGATTAGTTCATCCGAGAATTAAATAAACATATAAACATGTTTTTTTAATCCACAAACGAATCAAAATATAGAGATACAAAACAATATGGGGTGCGAATCTCCGTTCTCAGATGAAAGCGCATTCATCTCATGTTGAAATCTCGTCCTTGGAAGTGTAGCCGTTGTCTCAATATTTGGTGCTACAAAATCTTGTTCAAAGTCTGACAAAAAGTGATAAAAGTCTGATAAATCTCCCTAAGTGTGTCCAAGAGTCCCAAAACATGGAAACAAATCCGTGCATACCTAGTTAGGAGTGAGAGATCTGTTTCCATACGGAAGTCGGTGTGGATGCGCCTACTAATTGGTTTGAACGCGCCTGCATTACTGCCTCAAATCTTTGGCTTAAAATCCTCCAGGCATGAATGCGCCAACTCTTCGGCGTGAACGCGCTGGTTCGACTTGAGGGTGGCGTGAACGCACAGATTCGTTGGTGTGAACGTGTCACTCCTGATTTTCCAAAAAATAATATTACCTTGTGCTTGGCGTTTTCACGCCAAGATTCAGGTGTGAACACGCCTGGTTTTGAACTTTGAAAACTCACAAAGGTAGCAAGCTTAGCGTGAACATGCCTCCTAACAGGCGTGAATGCGCCTCTCCCATGATTTTTCACCTCTTTTAATCCATCTTCCAAGTCCCTTTTTGAGTGCTTTTCCACTTTTATTCAATTTCCAATGTATTTTCATCATAAAAATCTCGTTACTTGGATTCCTACAAAAATAGAACAAAAGCACCAAACGTATAATTCTGATCCAAAACAAGCAATAAACCATAAATAAAACGTAGGAAATATAAGTGCAAAAACGCACTTATCAAACCCTCCAAACTTAGTTTTTTGTTAGTCCTGAATGCGGTTGATCTAAGATATTAATGGTTTAAGCATTCAAGTCAAGCAATTATTTCACTATACTCATGCATTCTCTTGTGTGTGTATGTATACTAATTCCATTCGACCATTGAATACCCATAAACGAGTATGCAGACTAATGAAATTTACCACTCAGTTTTCTTGCAACTTTTAACCAAAAGAAATTTTCACACATATCAACATGGTTTTTCACGTTATCACGTTGGTTCAAATTTATTGCCCAATAACTGAATAAGATTATAGCAAGTATGGACACCATCAAATTAAAGCAGTGAAACGTGTGTAAATGTCAAAATCATACTCATTAAATATGTCTCTCAAGAGTCTACCTATCGTAACCTTCTCCATGTATATTGGATGATATGACCCGGTCAGCAGTCTTTCTAGGTTAATTTAAGGACTCGGTTCATGGCTTCAACAAAAAGTACAAAGTTCAAAATGAGAGAATAAATCAAATATACGTTATTGGGCACTCCCTTTTCAACCTCATTCTCCTTCGTTTCTTCATCAATTTTCTTTTGATTTTCACTTCTTCATTTCATCGCATGTTATCAACACCTTTAATTCTTTTTCTTTCAATCACTATCATTTTTGTAACATTTTCAAACCCTTTCAGTTTTCTCCCCTTCTAATTTATTTTCAACTAAGAACGTGGGAGCTTTTCAAACTTTTAAAGCGCATCAGGACTGACTCGTTTTAAGGTAGGAGATAATGTTGTAAACAGGGTGGTTGTTGTAGGATTTGAAATGTGGCGAATGGGGTCAGTTGTGTGCAATCGCTATTTGTGTAACCAATTAAATTCCAGTGTAGCGCGATTAATTCACGAGTGCACGTTTGTGAAGTTTTTTAGTATAGTATTTTGAAGAACGGGTTGTCGAACCCATAGGGACTAGTAGTAAGTACCAAATTCAATTAATTCTACTATATTTAGCCAATGATTATTGAGTGAAATTTATTACTAATTAAACTAAAGAAATCAAATCCAAACCAAATAAATTGCAAATACTAAAGAACTTAGTAGAAAAAATTATCAAGACTTCGGTTCACTAATGTAATCCCCCAAAATTCTCATATTAATGATAGTCAAAACAACGCGCACTAACAGGATAGGAGAGAAGGCTGCTTGACCAATAGATGAAGCAGCATCATATGTTCTAATGTCACGAGTTTTCCTAAGTTATTCAATACTATGATCAAGCTATATCAAGTCTAATATTAACGTGTAGTAAACCACTCCTGTGTCTTTATTGAACAATCAATATTGCATTATGATTTGTAAAACTACTAGCTTTCGATTGGGTAATCTATTATGACTATCACACATGTGTTTGATTTCATCTGCTCGATCTCAATCTGAAATCCACTGCCTAATTTACTATGTCGTATCACAATATCGTATGATCAACATCAATCACGAAAACTAAAATCATTCTAGGGGTGATCAATCCTTTGAAAGCATTAAAAAAAATAAATTATTCATAAGGATTATAAGAATTCAATCAAAACCAATATTTAAATCACGAGTTCAAACATGTGATATCATGGTCTTGATAAACAAACTTAGCCTAAACCATAATCAAATAATGATGTTTATTAAATTTTTGCAATGAAATACACATCAATGTCTAAAAAGAAAAGAGAAACAAGTTTAGCAATACGATTAACCGCTAGGTGTCAACTCTGTGCATTGCTCCATCATTCCGTCTCTTGCATTGTTCTTGCTCTACAATGGTTTGGGCGGTTTTCAGAGGCGGTGACGGATGATTTTCTAGGTTAAAGTGAGCCAAAAGTCTAATATTTGTTTCCATGAAGTTCTTTAAATAGTTGAGGGGGAAAAGAGCTCCCTTCTTAAACACAAACTATTAAAAAGGCAATAAAATCTCAAAAATTCAGCGACGGGCGATTGATCGCCTCTTTCCCGCGATTGATCACAGACTGTTATCTTTTTATTTGTCAACTTGTGCTCCTTGGCGATCGCAGATTCAGAAAATTTGCTGATTGAGTTACGACATGCGTCGATCGATCGATGTGAAGCCAAGATCGATCGCGACTACTTGCTCCTATTCTGCCCAAGCCTCGTGTGATATCCGGAAATTAATTATGTTAATCTCAGAGTGATTATAACCCTTAATTGATTTAATTGGGGTAATGATGAGATAATTATGGTGTTGAGACTCCCAAGGATGTTAATCCGGTATCGGGGTTGTTGGATCCAAATGTCGAGATTTTATTCTCATTGAGGCATTAAACCTTGAGATTGTTTTGGTAGTGAGATTTGGAGTCTGGGGAACTTGGGATTGAAGTTTGCGATGTAATTGAGTGAGTGTGAGATAATTATTGAACACATATGATCATTAAAGATTTTTGGTGCGAGTATTTGAAACTCGGGTTTTTGAAGCCTTTGTACTATATATATTAAGTGGACTCGGTGTTCAACATTCTCCACCTCACTCCCTCTCTCTTCCTCACCGCTTCTCTCCCTTCCCCCAACCCTTTCCCTTTACCCTTTTCTCCCATGAAGGAAGAATCGAACAAGGCTCGATTTCGGAGCAAGATTTCTCAAACATTTCTGGGTAATCTTCTTCCCCTCACTTTTATCTTCATTTTGATAGTAGTTTTGCAGAGTTTGGTTGGGTTTGATAATGGGTTTGGGAGTTTTGTAGAATTTGTTATATTGTTGTAATTGGTGTTTTTAATAAGTTTTATTAGAGTTTTTGAAGTGTTATGAGTGTTGGAGGTGTTGGTTTTGAGTTTGAGGTTGACAAAACACCATGGAAGCAAAAAAATTTCGAAAATCGCAGATCGCGAACGATCCCGGCATTGGCGCCGATCGATCGCGACACATTGCTGAAAATTGGTGACAATGAACAGTGCTCACGATCGATCACGAGCAAGTCGGCGATGGATCACGAGGGGGACAGTAGAGGCTGACGATCGATTGGCATTGAGCGGCGATCGATCACGGAAGAAGGATTTTTGGCAGTAAGTTCTCGCGGTCGATCGCGAGAAGATGTAGATCGATCGCGGCTCGTATTTTGTTATTTTTGAAAATTGTTGAAATCTTGGGATTTTGGAATGTATATTTAAGTTAGATTTTCATGATGATGTCTATATTCCAATAAATTCGCATGGGTTGAACTTTAGTAAGATGTACTACTCGACTGAGTTAATCGTTAACTCAATGAGCATGGGATAAATGAGATGCCTTGAGTAGTATACAGAGTTCAGTAATTGTGATTAATCATCGTGATATGATGATGTATTTGGAGGTTGAGTACGTGATTGAGTATGTGATTATGTACACGTAATTGATGGTGAATAATAATTATGGCGAATTATTAACTGTGTATATCAAATAATTCACTGGATCTCGGGGCAAAGACAATGTTTGGCTCTTACTATTGGATTATAAGGTACGTATGACGTACGATCATAGTAAGATATATTATTGTCATGATTAATGAATAATATATTATTGTTGCGATAAATGGTATGTGTTATGAATTGCGGAGATGTCGTTGTGGAGCGAGCAACGAGTATGATGCTGTGCTATTGAGAGAGCATTGGTTATGATGCCGCCGCTAATGAGCGTACGAGATGTTAGAATGCCGCCACTGTTGAGCGAACGATGTGATATGACGAATAATAATGTTGGAGTTGTCCGTTGAGAAGTATTTGATTACTGTAAATCATTATCAAAATGATATAGTTATAATTGATTATGGAACTAGCGGTTTGAACATGACTATAGTGAATCATTGTAATGTTAACGGATTTTGGAGTTCGATGATCTTGGTTATTGTGAGAACAGAAACATCATGAGAGATCCCATATAGTAATGGTACATACATGGAGTATTTTCTGAATTTGCAGCTTTATGTTCTGTAAATTTTAATTGTGAGATTGATGATATTGAGATTGTGTTATCGGGGCTGTTTCTGTTGAAATATGTAGAACATGTACAACATTGGCTCTAGAGATGAGTTTGAGCAGTTGATTGGGAATGCTCCCAGAACCGAGGTACCAATGTTGGTATTGTTAATAAAACTGGTACATAGAGATACATATTCAATTATTAAGAGCTAATGTGTGAGCATTTTGAATAAGTGTATATAACATGTATAAAATGGAAACTTCTCTTTTCATTTACGTATTGCTTGCAATTATTGAGAATATAATTGCCTATTGCTTGCAATTATTGAGAATATAATTGCATGATGAGAATATGATTGGTGCATTGTGAAGTGTATACTTATGTTAGTTGAGTTGGGATGTCGATTGGACATTAAGAGAACTTATGTTTTAAATATATATATCATGCCATTGTTGTTACAATATGTATGAGAATTCCCTAACGATGTGAAAGTATCCACTAATATATGTGATAATGCACTAATAGCGGGTTAAGGACGTGTGGTCCTTACACTGGGAATCGTTGTTAAGAAGAGTCAGATAGCCCTAGCATATGGTTAGGTTTTGAGGTTCTTCAAACATCGAGATTTCGGTCCTTCCAATGTGTTTGCTCGGATGGTCCTTTTCATCGTTATTTAGCTCAATTCCTGCCCTTCCATGCACTTCCTGAAATAAACAAATATATACAAAAAAGTAAAATCGTCCAGGAATCAATACGAAAATCACTAGAAAATCACAACAAAGTAAGTGTAAAATGAAAATTATCAACTCTCCTAAACTTAGACTTGATCGTCCTCGAGCAAGTAGTGTGATCCAATATAGAGTGCAATATTGATAATTCAAATGATTTAATTCGTAGCCAATCATGCAGCTCATACATCTCACGTACAGACAAACACTAGTCAGTCAAAAAGTTTAACAAGTCGTGTTTTCTCCTAAATCAAACAACATGTCTCAACTCAAAACATGCGTTTGTGCTATTGTCAATCTCATGTTTCATGCAAATTTCATAGATCAAACTATGCTAATCAATGAAAGTTAAGATTATCGTTGAGCACCCCATATGCTTACTTTTCAAACTACTTCTCCGCTAATGTAGTTACTCCCTAGACTTGGATCACAAAGACTTTTTAGCTTGTAATGTTAGGTCAAGGTTTTGGCTACAAAGAAAAGATAATGAATTCAAATAATATAGTATAACATATAAATTTCATTCTAGCACAACTTCAACTCTCTTTTTTTTTCTTTTCGTTTTGATTTGATGACCATGGGCTTTGCTAGATTTTACCAAAGGTGATCGATGTAAGTCCTCCACATGGTTCATCGTCACATAACTAGGCTATGATTTCACTATGCCTTTCTTTTTATTTTTTCAATACGCATTAAATTTTTTTCTTGTAATAGCTCAAAACATAGTATGCGATTGACATAATAGCTCAAAACATAGTATGTGCTTGAAATTCATTATACTCCCTCAGGGTAATGACACAAATCAGTTTGGGCTCATAAAAGTGTAGGTATAATGAGTTTAAACAACAAAAGTTGAATGGGGGCTAGTTGTATGCAATGAGTACTCCATTCTTTTTCAATTAGGCTCAAAATTGGACATCAGGGAATGATATAGACAAGATAGACTTGAAATGCTCAAACTTTCCAAAGATCTCCTAAATCATCTCCAAGTCAAGTTTGTAACTATAAAATTTTGCCTCAAAGTGTTATCAAATATGTTTTAGAGTAGCTCGCAAATGCTCAAAACAAATCATCGAATTTACAAAAATTTTCACTACTCCAAATGAAATTAACAAGATTATGACTCAATGTTCTCAAAACTTTCCTCATTCTTGTCATGCTAACTCAAAATAGGATATTCGCAAACATGTAAAGCAAGAAACGACAAGGAAAATATCAACAAAAAACACGCAACAATAATGCATGCAGTAGTAATGCACTCCCACAAACTTAAATGATGCATTATTTCAATGTACTAAAGCATGAAAAACAACTAGGACAAGTCACATACCTTTGACGATGACCTTCTTGTTGGCCGGTGGGAGGTATGGCGGGAAAATTGGTGGTTGTTGAAATAAGGCTCGAGGAGTGCCAAATAGAGTAAATATGTTCTTTTTCAAAACCACACAACTCTAGCATCATTAGTGCGTGAAGCTTCAGCCTCTAACCACTTTGATATATAATCCACCGCAACACCTATATAATAATTTGGACGTTAATTTGGAAATGGTCCCATCTATGCCCCAAACATCAAAGAGTTTACATTCAAGAATATTGTTTAGGAGCATCTCATGCTTCCTAGAAATATTTCCCATCCTTTGACATTTATCACAAATAGAGACGTACCTGAATGTATCCTTAAATAATGCAAGCCAATAAAAACCCGGATTCAAGTACCTTTTTGCAGCTGTTTTGGTTGGACCCATGTGCCATCCTACCTATCAGTCATTACAATGGCCCAAAATGGATTCCATCTCCTCCTCTGGGAGGCACCTCCTAATCATCTTGTATGTACAAACTTTGAACAAAAATGATTCCCCCCCTACATGTAGTGCTTAACTTCAGATAAAAAAATTCCTTTTGATAAAAGATCAGTTGTGAGAGGACTCTGCTAACAAGATAGTTTGCAAACTCAGCATACTAAGGTAGTGAATGAACTTGAAACAGTTGTTCATCAGGAAATGTTTCATTTATCTCATCTACTCCAGATGCATGCTCATTAATCACATTATCAATCCTAGGCAATCATTCACTACATTCTCTACACCCGTCTTGTCTATAATCTCTCAGTCAAACTCTTGTAACAAGAGAATCCAATGAATCAAACGTGGCCTAACATCTTTATTAGCATTGAGATATTTTAGTGTAGAGTGATCAGTGTAAACAATTACTTTGCACAAACAAAGATAGGAATGAAACTTGTCAAAAATAAATATTACTGCTAAGCGTTCTTTCTCAGTTGTGGCATAATTTTATTGTGCCTCTTTCAAAGTGCAACTAGCATAGTAAATAGTATAAAATACATTGTTCCTCCTTTGTCCAAGTACTCCTCCTACTACAGTGTCACTAGCATCACACATTAGCTCAATTGGAGGCTCCCATTCAGGTGCTACCAAAACAGGGGCAGTGACTAACCTTTCCTTCAACTTCTCGAACGCCTGCAAACAATCAGAAGTGAAATCAAATGATGCATCCTTAGTCAATAAGTGAGATAGAGGTTTTGAAATTTTGGAGAAATCCTTAATGAATCACCTATAAAAACCTGCATTGCCTAGATAAGTACGAAATCTCTTCACTGATACAGGTGGAGGTAGTTTTTGTATCACTTGGATCTTTGCTCGGTCCACTTCAATACCATTATGCGATATTTTGTTACCTAGGACTATACCTTCTTGTAACATGAAGTGACACTTTCCCAATTCAGTACCAAGTTTGTCTCCTCACACCTTGTCAAAACCAAGTCAAGATTATGCAGACAAGGATCAAATGAATGCCCAAACAAAGAAAAATCATCCATGAAAACCTCTACAATCTTTTCTACCATATCATGGAATATAGACATCATGCATCTTTGAAAGGTAGCAGGTGCATTACATAATCCAAATGTCATTCTCCTAAATGCAAATGTATCATAAGAACAAGTGAATGTGGTCTTCTCTTAATCCTCAGGTGCAATAACTATCGAATTATACCTAGAATAACCATCTAGAAAATAATAAAATCATATCCTGCAAGCCTTTCTATCATTTTATCAATGAAGGGGAAGAGAAAGTGGTCTTTACGTTTAGCTTCATTCAACTTCCTATAATCAATGCAAACTCTCCAACCAGTGACTGTTCTAGTAGGAATTAACTCATTGTTTTCATTTGTAATAACAATCATACCTCCTTTCTTTGACAAACATTGCATTGGACTAACCCATGCACTATCAGGTATATGATAGATAATACCTGCATCCATTAGCTTTATGACCTCGACCATTACCACATCTTGCATCTTGGATTCAACCGACGTTGTTGTTGGACCAAGGTCTTATAGGTGTCCTCCATCAAATTTCATGCATGCAAGTTGATGGCTTATCCCCTTTATGTCTACCACTTTCCATTCAACGCTTGTTTATGCTCCCTTAAAATTCTAAGGGGTTTTTCCTCGTCCTTGCCTGTCAAAGATGAAGAAAAATTTATTGGTAATGAATTATTAGCATCTATAAAAACATGCTTGAGGTGAGATGGTAGAGGTTTGAGTTCAAGAGTTGGTGGTTCTTCAATTGAAGGCCTTTGTGTCTTGATGTTCCTTTGCCCCAACTCTCCAAGATTGTTTCTTGCACGCTTCGTGTGATGGAGATTAGCATTCAAATGATTTACTATCTCCTTCATCTCACCATTGTCGTCTAGCTCATTTATATCGTCCACCAAGCATGCTTCCAATTCATCTTTGTGTGATCCCTGAAATACACTAGCATGCAACATATAAACAATATCAACTCTAAAACACATATGCTCACCGTGTGAATGTTTTATAGTTTTAAAGACATTGAAAGTAATTAAATCCTCTCCTACATGGACGATCAACTTCCCTTGATGGATGTCTATCAATGCTTTTGCAGTAGCTAAAAATGGTAGTCTCAAAATCAGTGGTGTATCTGAATCTTCCTCCATGTTCAACACAAGTAAATCCACCAGGAAGATGAATATCTACCTTGACTAGTACATCCTCGATGATTGCTCGTGGGTATGTAATGGACCTATCCGCCAGTTGTAGTGAAATCGTGGCCGGGTTTGGCTCCCCAAGCCCCAACTTCCTGAAATTGACAAAAGCATGAATTAATACTTGCACCCAAACCACATAAATATTTTATAAATGAAATAGAACCAATAGTGCAAGGTATAGAAAAACTCCATGGATCTTTTAACTTTGGAGGTAGTTTGTTTTGCACAACTGCACAACACTCATCGGTTAACTTTATCATCTCATTCTCACCCAATTTCATCTTGTTCGATAGAATATCCTTCAACTTAGCATAACTAGACATTTGAAGTAAGTCATTAGCAAATTGAATAGTTATATGTAATTTCTTGAAGATCTCTAGGAACTTAACGAAACTAGCATCTACCTTAGTCCCTTTAATGCGGCAGGAAATGGTAGAGTATTTGTACTTGCGTAGGCGGTGTGATAGGTGCAGTAGTATTGGTAGACTTACCCTTGTCATGTGTTTGATCATCCTCTTTCACGACCAACTCGTCTTTGTGGTCCTCCTTTGTGCTTTCAGTTTGTGCCATTCTATTTTCCAGTCCTCAATGAAATTGTCTTAGCTTGCTCCCTAGTATTATTTTCAGTATCGCTAGGTAGAGTATCTTGTGTTCTCCTAGCTATAATGGTTGCTAATTTCCGCACTTGAGTTTCCAAGTTCTTTATCGATCCATCTTGATTTTGCATTCTCGTCTCAGTCGATATGATGAATTTGGTCAACAGTTCCTCTATACTTGGCTTTGGTGCGTATCCGGGTGGTGGTGGTTACTTCATGACATTTTGTTGGTTAGATCAAGAAAAATTTGGATTATTCCTCCATCCCAGATTATATTTATTTGAGTAGCGATTGTTCTGTGGTGGCTTGTTTTCTATAAAATTAGCATCCTCATTAGTTTGAACAAACAGTTTACTAGCTTGAAACTCAGTGCCAGGGTGACCTTCTTGGCATAAATCACAAGTGATAACTATTAGATTGTCATTGATAGTTATTAGAAGCCATCTCCTCCAAAAGTTCATAAGCCGCTTCAAGCGTCTTCCTCATAATAGTACCTCATGACGCTGCATCAACCATAGATCGATTAGCAGAAAATAAAACATTGTAAAAAGTTTCTACCTTCATCCAGATAGGAAGACCGTGATATGGGAATCTCCTCAGCAGGTCCTTGAAGTGCTCACATGCTTCATACAGTGTCTCAGGATCATGTTTCGCAAATGTAGTGATATCATTGCGCATCTTTGCGGTCTTGGATGTCGAAAAGTATTTTGATAAGATTGCATTTATCATCACATCCCAAGTAGTTATAGACTCTATAGGAAGTTAATGCAACCAACTCTTAGCTTAATCATGAAGAGAAAAAGGGAATAGTCTTAACCTTATGGCGTCATCAGTAGCGCCATTATGTTTGAAAGTGTCGCATATCTCCAAGAAGTTGGAGATGTGAGCGTTATGATCATCAGTAGGCGATCCCTCAAATTGCACCGAGTGCTGGATCATTTGGATGATGTAAGGCTTGATTTCAAAGTGTGCCTGAATGCTAGGTCTAGTAATGCTAGACAATGATTCATGGAACAAGGGCTGAGCATAGTCCATGAGTGATCATAGAATAGGTACTTCCTCGTTCCGTTGTTCATCATATCCGTCTCTTCTTTGGTTGTTTTCCGCCATTGCTTGAGCTTCTCGTAGTCTGTTAAGAAAAGTTCTCTCAGTTTCCAGATCAAAAAGGCCTCAAGTATAGGCTTGCTATTCCCTAGCATACACCAAGAAACAACCTACAAAAATTCAAACCAAAGAAAAAGAGTAGTTTAGTGGCAACAGTGAAAAGGAAATCAAAAACTAAAATAATGAATGGCTAAATATAGTCAAGTAATCTCGTATGATATTACTTGAACTAGTCCCACGTAAAGGAGCCAAAAATTGATCGCTATATATTTAAACAATTAAATTCCGATGTAGCGCGATTAATCCGCAAGTGCACGGTTGTCAAGTTTTAGGATAGTATTTTGAAGAACAGGTTATCGAACCTACAGTGACTAGTAATAAGTACCTAATTCAATTAATTCAACTATATTTAATATATGATTATTGAGTGAAATTTATTACTAATTTAACTAAAGAAATCAAAATCCCAAACAAAATAAATGGCGAACAATAAAGAACTCAGTAGAAACAATTATCAAGACTTCGCTTCACCCATGTAATCCCCCACAATTCTCATGTTATGATAATCTAAGTTCTAAGGTGACGAGTTTTCCTGTTATTCAATATATTCTGGTCAAGTTATATCAAGTCTAATATTAACATGCAATAAACTAGTCCCGTGTCTTTATCGAACAATCAATATTGCATTAGGATTTGTGAAAACTACTAGCTTTCGCTTTGGTAATCTATGGCTATCACACGTGTGTTTGATTTCATCTGGTCGATCTTAATCTAAAACCCTCGACCTAATTTATTATGTCGTATCGCAATATCATATGATCAACATCAATCATGATAACTAAAATCAAATTAGGGGGGGGGGGGGGATCAATCATTTGAAAGCATTAAAAACAATATATTATGCAAAAGGATTATAGGAATTCAATCAAAACCAATATTCAAATCATAGATTCAAACATAGGATCTCCTAGTCTTGATAAAAAACTCAGCCTAAAACCACAATCAAATAACGATGTCTAATAAAGTTTTGCAATCAAATACACATTAATGTCTGAAAATAAAAGAGATACAAGTTTAGAAATACGAATAAAAACTAGGTGTTGACTATGTGCGTTGCTCCGTCGTTCTGTCTCTTGCGTTGTTCTTGCTCTTCAATGGTTTGGGCGATTTTCAGAGGCGGTGGTTGATGATCTTCTAGGTCAAAGTGAGCCAAAAAGTCTGATATTTTCATCCATGATCGCTGCTTTCCCTTAATCGATTGTGGATTGCTATCTTTTTACTTTTCAACTTGCGCTCAACGGCGATCGATTGCCACTTTTTTACAGGTCGATCGCGCATGCGGAAAATTTGTTGCTCAAGTTACGACATGCGCCGATTGATCGGTGCTGAAGCCAAGATCGATTTCAAATGTCGAGATTTTGTCCTTCTTTCAACATGTTCGCTCGTGATGATTCTTTTCATCGTTATGTAGCTCAATCCCTTCTCTTTCATGCATTTAGACCTAGATTCTTGAACTCAACGAATATATACCCAAAAATTTAAAATCGTCCAGAAATCCATACGGAAATATTAGAAAATCACATCAAAATCAATATAAAAATGACACTTATCAATGTGCTTTAGCACACACCATTCGATTTATCATGAAGCTCAAAGGAGGTTATTAGGGAATAAATGATGTCATTAGGTGTCTCGAAAGGCTCAACCTGTTCAAAAATCTTGTAAATCATTCTAAGCCACATAATATCTGTATTTCTCCTCGAATGGTACTAAGGTAAGTTCTAGACTACTCTCAAATCATATTCAAATTGTATGATTTGACTATCGTGCTCAATTATTGTCTCAGAACCAACAATTGTGCAAGGGTATTTGAACAAAGACAACAAGTATTTATGTCATTCAGGTTCCATTCGTTTACTTTGAAGCTCAAGAGGGCTGCTACGACAATTTTATATCAATGAAGAACATAAAGGCCCAATTTTTTTCAAAGAATCCCTATATCATTTATGTGCTTATTCAAATAACCATTTAGCCTCAAATGACAATCAAATGAGTAGCAAACTCATAATGTCCACATAAGCTTTCTTTAAAAATCAAATTAGTCGCATGTTCATGCTATAAAGTGTATAAACATGTGAGAATCCACAAACACAGTGGAACTAGCCACATAATTGCTTACTTGGACTTACCAAAATTTTCAATTTTTTCAAAATTCACATATATTATCATTGGCCGTGCAATTAAATTGTATCAAGACTTTGACTCAGCAATCAACAACAAATTTATAACTAGACTCTAGCGGACATAACTGACTACCTAAAAATGACAACAAAAATGACTACATAACAAGAATCCAAACAAGATATCAAGAATTGATATGACCCCTCCCCCAAACTTCGAAGTGTGCATTGTCCTCAATGCAACAAAACATGATTAAGCAAGAGAACAAACATACCTGGAAGATGATTGTCACTGATCATCTTCATCCATGTCATCTCGCTGGTACAATGGAAAAGTAGGTGACTGAGGGAATCGTACGTCCTCAATTCTAGTGCCAGGAAATCATTAAAAAGAATGCGAGCATGTGCAAAAATTGGGGATATAAAACGCAGGGTGCGTTCACGCATATTAGTAGGCATGTTCACGCCAAGTGAGAGGCGTGAACGCTTCAAGGCTACTGCACTTCCAGACTTATTTTTATAAAATTTTGTGGGGGCACATTCATGCCAAAAGGAAATGAGTTTGAGTTGCCTTCCAAAACGTTTAGTTTATAGTCGTCAGCCAGATTTGACAGCATTTTCAGCCATTTGTTGCTCGTTGTTTGAAAGGGTCGTATCTGTATGTTACCCTCCAGACTTGCTTGAACTTAACTCTCTTATTCTTTAGTTTATTCACAACTGTTTTTAAGACAATGGCCACTTTCTGCAGCTTTTCAGTCACATTGATCTTGCAACACTTCTAAACTCTCCCTGTGATGCCCCGATGTTCGGTTAACGTTAATTACATTTAATTTTGTTTAATTAATTTAGTAAATATAAAATTTGTATTAAAATGATATATTTCATTTTGTGATTGAAGTAGGGACACGAAGTCATGTGTGGACTGTACATGTACTGTACATGCACCAGTACATCGGTGACACCCCGATGTTCATAATTGGTCGGGAATTAATATATATCGATGTAGGACGTAAAACACACAGTAAACACATTCAAAAACACACAGTCGCGGACACCTACTAAAAGGTGCGAAAACACAGTTTCAGCACGATTCACCGACCACCGCCTATAAATCAGCTCCGTTCGCCGCCGTCCGACCACCTCTCGACGATACCGACCTACTACCGTGTTCCTAACTCTCAGTCGCACATTTACATACCAGATAATCAAACTTTGGTGTTCGAAAAGGTGTTCGATTTTACCCTGGAACGGACGAACTCGCACAGATTAGGGTTTCTGAGCTTTTGTTCGATTTCTTCGAGTTTACAACAAATTGGACGAAGCCATACACCGAATCTCTTCTCCTCACCTGGACGAAGGTTTCTGAACCGGTCGCCGCCCATAAATCCTCCGGAGATCGCCGGAATCGGAAGAAAATCGTGCGTGTACTGTGTGCGATTTTGGGTAAAATTTGATATCCGATTTTTCCGACTTTACTTCGATAATTACCAGTTAATTTGGACTATAATTAGTAAAAATAAATTTAAGTTGGTTCAGCTATGACTACAATTGATAACCAATGTTTAATGAGTAATTTAGTGAATTGTGAATTTCATTAATATACAGTGAATACATCGACTCTACAAGTTCAAGTCGACCCTAAGATATTGAGAAGTAAAGGTATGTTGCGATCGGGTAACATACAACAGGTATCTGTATCAGTTGGAATATGATTTGATGACTTCTGTGAATTACTTGAATTTACGTGACTACGTGATTTTATTTAAATTATGTGGCATTCATGGCATTCATAATTGCATATCGATGTATGAAAATCAATGTTTTGTTAACACACATCAGTTTTTATACATACATCGATGCATGACATACATGTTGAGCTACGATTCTTTGATACCCTATATTTCTTGGATTCTGATATCAATCATTGGGGATTGGTACTGCGATACTATGTTGGCATTACATGGCCCGATATGCATAGGGAATCGTGGTCCCCTTTGATTGGTATGATTTGTTGAGACGGGGATTGGTGGCACCTTGCTGATGTCATCCGTCTGGATATCCCTATATGATTATATGATGTCAGGACCTGGGGTTGGTGGCGCTTTGCCGACGTCCATCCGTCTGGATACCCTATAGGCTTGACAGGCTCGAGCTATTCTGATATGGTTGGACTTTCGTTTATTGATTCAGATATACCCAGTGGATGGGTGTACGATATGATACCGACATGACATGACATGGCATGCATTGCATCATATATCACATTTTATAGATACATGATGTATATTCCATGATCGTTCCATATTGGGCTTTTGCTCACCCCCAAGGGGGGTTGTTGTTGTCTTTGTGTGTGGACAATGACAGGTAGTACGGGTGGTCAGAACCTCAGAGAGTACACATCCGGTGGGAGCCACACTTGAGAGGTTTATTTTCCTCCTTATCCCAGTTGTATATGTACCAGGAGTGTGTACCTCGAGTGTAAGGAGTTTATGTATTTTAGTTTATTTTGCTCAGTATGGATATGTGTTTCATAGTTTGATTTGTGTTGATGGAGATGAAACTGATGGTATCTACATATCTTTTGACTATTGGTATTGGTGGTATGTTTCACGTGCGACGAGGTCATGCCGAAATTTTTAGGGCCACATGTTACTAAATGTTAAACAAATCTTCCGCTGTTTACGCTATAATTATAATTATGTGATAACTAATCACATTATTAGGATTGGGCCCTCACAATCCCAGTTATCGGCATTTGAACCTTCTTGCAATCCTTTGGCTTCTCCTCGACATGTGGGGTGGTAGTGTCTTTTCATCTTCAACTCGCATTGACAACTCACTATTTTTTACATATATTTTTGTTTCCCCTATATCCATGAGCGTTCGTCCCAAGATTAGTGGCATCACCTCATCTTCTTGTATATCCAGGATAATGAAGTCTGTTAGGAGGTAGAAACCCCGCTTTCACTAACACATCCTCCACTATACTGTGAGTATAGATGAGATACACGCCCGCTATTTTTAGTGTGATGTTAGTTGGTTTTGTTTCTCAAAGTCCTAATTTCCTGAAAACAGATAAATACATTAAATTGTACTCGCTCCAAGATCACATAAATCTTTAAAAGAAGAAATACAAGGGATAATAAAACTCCCTGGATCTTTCAATTTAAGTTGTAGCTTCTTTAGGAGAATAGCACTATATTCCCTGTGAAGTTCACCGTCTCAAAGTCTTTGAGTTTCTCTTCCCAGCCAACACATCCTCATGAATTTTGCACAGTTAGGCATTTATTCCAAAGCGTCAGCAAAGGGGATATTAATGTGAATTTTTTTGAAAATTTCCAAGAACTTTGCAATCATCTATTTCCTTCTTTCTGAAGCGTTGGGATATGAAAGAGTAGGCTTGAACACAGGAAAGGTTTCATGTTGAGTGTCATGCTTCTCATTCTTGACTTCCTTAGGTTGCTCGACCGGAATGTGTGTCTCCTCCACCGGTGTTTTGTCAATGTGCAATGGTTCGTTTCTCCAATCTCCTTTCCACTTCTCAAGGTAATGGCATGACATTGTTATTTTGGATTCACCTCAATGTTGCTAAGAATGTTTCCAGAACATAGATTGCCTACAACGTCTGCATGCTGTCCAATTTGCACTTCCAGAGATTTCATCGAAGCACTCATGTTGGTCATGTGAGCTTTCAGTTATCAAACATTGCTTCATTCTATTCAAACCGCTTTGAAGATTGGGTGACAAAAGTACACACTAAATTTTCAAAGGATGGCATACTCTAATTCTTCTTATGGACATATCCAGGAGGTGGATTCAAAGTGTTCTTGTTATTGGCGTAAGAGAAATTCCCGTGACTTCGAAGTCCAGGATGGTATTGATTAGGCACAAGATTGCCTCTGTAGTTGTTGGGATATCTGTTATTCACAAACTAAGCTTGCTCCTGAGTAGGATCCTCTACAGTTAATGATATTCCGGCAGTAGCAGCAGCTAACTCAATAGTAGGCTCTTTCTTGTTCAAAGCTGCTACCTGCATAGTAAGAGCAGACAATTGTGAGTGCAGTAAATTGATATATATCATACATACCAGCTGGCTTTCTCACCATCGCACGATCGCTAGGCCATTGGAAGCTGTTGGCAGCCATTTGCTCAAGTAATTTGTATGCATCCTCGGTTGTCTTGGAGACTAGAGTTTCTCCTGCCACAACATCCAATATGATCCGCGTGAGACCATTCAACCCATTGTGTGATATCCCCAAAATAATTAATTGCATTTGGGCGTTAATTATGTTTATGTGATTTTTATGGTGATAATTAATAATTGTGATTGGCATTAATTATCTTGGTGAAATGCTTAGTCACATGGTAGGAGTGACCCGGTAGAGCATTTCGGGGTGCATGTTATGCTTATTGGGTAATTGGGGATTTTGATGGTTTAAATGAAATGGTTTGTGATCATTTGGGTGAATCATGTTTTAATTGTGATTTTGGTGCATTATGGTAAAATGCCTTTTATAATATAATGTTGGGGTGTTTTATACACCATGGTAATTGTTGGAACACAATTTAACTTATACCCCCAACCCTCACCTTTACCTTTCACTTTTAATAATTTCCCCAATATCTTTTCCCAAACCGTTTTCTTCCCATTTTCGTTTTTAGCATAAAAGTGGAGGGGAAATCTTGGCAAAAATCTCATTTGTGGGATTTGGTGTGAGATTTGGAGTCCCCAAGAGGTATGGATGCCTCCCTATTGTTTTTATTGTGTTTGGATTGAGTTTGATAGGGGGGTTGGTGTAGTTTTGTTTGGGGGTTGGATATATGGTTGTTTTAAGGTGTATTTTGGAGGTTTATGTTGTTATATATGTTGTTGGTTTGATGGTTTAAGTGTTGGTATGGTTTGGGTTGAAAATGGTGTGCAAAAATGGTGGTTTTCGGAGTACAGAGGTCAGCGATCGATCGCCCGTTTTTGGCGATCGATCGCGAGCCAACAGTAGGCTCCAGGGGCATTTGGCGATCGATCGCCACATCTTGGCGATCGATCGGTGAGGCTGGCGATCGATCGCGCCAAGGGTGGCGATCGATCGCCGAAGGGTGAAAATTTTGGCTTCGGGCAGTAGGGTTTTGCGATCGATCGCCCGTAACTGGCGATCGATCGCGAAAGACAAAATATGGCATTTTTGGGTATTTTTGTGGAATTTTTGATATTGGACTATTATTGGCTCCTAATATGGATTTGTGTGAATGTGTAGAACCATCTCAGGTGGCCACACAGCTTAGGAGATAAAGTCCACGATATCTCCACTTTTGGAACCAAGGTACGTAGTGAGACGTACGGGCATCGGACGGTAAAACATATTTATTACGCTATAAATTGGTTATGCATTATGGTTGCATATATGGTCTCATTATGCATTATGGTCGCATACATGATTGTAATATGCATTATGGTTGCATGTGATTGTGGGTCGAGATTATATTACAGTGATGAAGAATACTTGCCGCCTTCATGTCGAAGCGATGATAGAATACTTGCCGCTGTCATATTATAGCGATGAAGAATATTTGCCGCAAACATGTCGAAGCGAAGGATAATACCGCTGTCATGTTGATGCGAGGGATATTCTGCCGCTAATATGTCGAAGCAAGGGGTATTGATGCCGCTGTCATGTAACGCGAGGGGTATTATGCCACTGATATAATAAGACTGGGATTGACCATTGGTATACATGGAATGGATGCATGTCATGACATACATTATTGGTGTTATAATCAATTGATTGTAATTATGGTACAGGGACAACCAAGGGAGCTTCTATATATGTGTTAAATACAGGAAGTGATTTGCATTTACGGTTTTATGCATCGAATTATGATCATATTATTGTGAATATGGTTTACATACATGCTCATGGTTTGGGGTTGTTCCTGTAGGTACTTTTGGGCGTACGGGCTGAGGCGGGTTGATGCGGTGAGCCAGTGAGGAATGCTTTTGGCATAGCAGGCCTAATTCTTTTGTATAGTTTCTACTCTAGGAGTAGTGCAAAACTATAGAATTAACATTCATTTGGTTGTGAATGTAATTAATCCCTTTTGGAAATTTTATTATGGCCTGTAATCTTAACGGCTCAATACATCAACACAAACATTATAGTCTTATACGCATGTTTAGCTCTATTATGCCTTTTATCCGCACTTAAGGAACTAGGGTCCTTACACATTGTAAAACAGCTGAATCTTAACCAAGTTCTCATATTGTGTGCATTTTCTGAGTAGATCCTTGAAGCGTTCACACGAGTGATTAATTCATCCTAGAATTAAATAAAAAACATAGACATGTTTTTGTAACCCATAAACGAATCAAAAGATTGAGATACAAAACGATATGAGGCGCGAATCTCCGTCCCCAAATGAAAGAACATTCATCTCGTGTTGCAATCTCGTACTTTGAAGTGTAGCCGTCTTCTCAATATTTGGTGCCCTCCAAACCCTTGTCAAAACTCTGAAAAAAGTATGATAAATCTCCCCAAGTGTGTCCAAGAGTCCCAAAATGAGGAAACAAATCCGTGAATCAAGTTAGGAGTGAGAGATTTGTTTCCATACGGGAGTCATTGTGGATGCGCCCCCTCATTTGTTTTATCAATGTGGTAACCATCTATTTTTCCACTGTTTTCTTTTCCTCTGGTAAGATGTTTCAGTTCGCCAGGTTGCTACTAACTGATGTGAACTCGCCTGTATTACCGCATCAATCTTTGGCTTAAAATCCTTCAGGCATGAACACGACACCTTTTCGGTGTGAACGCACTGGTTCAACTTGACGGAGGCGTGAATGCGCGGATTCATTGGCATGAACGTGTCACTCCTTACTTTTCGAAAAAAAATATTACAGTGTGCTTGGCATTTTCTCGCCAAGCTTTAGGCATGAACACGCCTGGTTTTGAACTTTGAAAACTCACAAAGGCAGCAAGCTTGGCGTGAACATGCCTCCCACAGGCGTGAGTGCACCTCTTCCATTATTTTCCACCTTTTATCCATCTTCCAAGTCCCTTTTGAGTCATTTTCCACTTCTATTCATTTTCCAAAAGATTTTCATCATAAAAATCTCGTTACTTGGATTCCTATGGAAACACAACAAAAAACATTAAACACAAACACAACAAAAGACATTAAACACATAATTATGATCCAAAACTAGCAATAAACCATAAAAAACGTAGGAATATGTGCAAAAACTCTTTTCTCAATAAGGTTCTCAAGTTTAATAATATAATATAGGTTGTCTGTTGGGCAAAAAAATTTACAGCTAGAAGAACGATTAAAATGCGACGTTTTGACTACTGTATATCTTAAAATATTTGAGTTGCATTGCAACCACTAGCTAACTGCAGATTGATATTCGATTTGCTGGCCCTTTAATTTCCATTACATAGTAAACTCAATAATATGTTATGTACAATTACTTCTATCAATGATTAATAATAATTAAACGTTAATATGCTACATCATCTCTAATACTAATAAAATTGATAAATACATTTCAACCCGAAGGCTTCATGAAGGTAGAACATCGATTTATTGTTTGGTATGTCACATAGGATGATTGAATGATGTGAATGTATAATATGAGTGATAAAAATTGACAGATATATGTAATTTATATAATGTGATTAATTATATGTTTTTTCTTATAGGTTGAGTATGGGTTGAGCAATTAATGATCATCTTATCAACCACACCAAACAGTATTAATATTTGATCAATCAGTCATTGGGTTGTTATATCTTGCGATCTTATTTAGCGGCTTGTATATAAATCATGTCAATTTATATATTTATATGAAAAATGAATATCATATACAATAGATGGTGTAATAGGGTCATTTAATTCACAAATGCTCATCCACTGAGCATACTAAAATAATATTACGAAGTGAGAATGCCCAACCAAGTACAAACTTTATATATCATGGGTTAGTCCATGCTTCTTCAGGTATAAATTTCATCAAGTTGATAATAAATCATAGATTCCACAACACATGGAGTAGGCTCACTATATTCCCACCATGCTAATGGTGAGGTCTAAATCGGGGATGTTTGATGCTATTTTAGGGGCATTGCCCTGAGATAGATTGATGTGGAATAATTCACATCAAAGTGATGATGCACCTGAGAACAATGTCGATAGGACACCATCAAACTAACTTAAATCGGGTGTAGTCCATAAATCACTCTTGCATGAAAAAATCCATATATTTGTTGGAAACAAAGGAATGGCGAGGCAGTTGTTCCACATCAGTGTCCTAGCCTAATGATGCGAGAATGTGCAATCAGATTAATGATTAATTTTGAATTTAATAATTTATGAAAAAAATAGTGTTTAAACAAAATCAAACAAAGCAATCATCTTATGCAATCACTATATATTAAATCAAAAGCAAAGTATGTACAATTCATTCGTTGAAGCACTTCAAAAAAAAAAAAAAAAGAAAAGAAAAGAAAAGAAAGAAGCATGAAAGCTGTAAGGACCCACCGTGCCCTTATCCCTCTATTAGCGTATTAACACATGTATTTAGTGCATACAATCATGTAATCAGGGGAAAAGAAACCATGACACCATAGCATAACATACCAATAATAAAATTTCTTACATTATTCCACATAATGACCACTTCCCCAAACCAATTCCACCTACATATCATGCACCCTTATAATACACTAACATGTTCTCAGTTCATTTAGCAATTCAATAAATAATTGCATGCGACCAATAAATGAAAAGAGAAAGGCCCACGCCCTTTATACAACCCATATACACATATAACAGTGCTCACATGCGAGCATCAACAGAGTGAATGTGTATTTACTGTATAAAGTACCCATCACAATACTATCACTGGCACTTCAGTCCTGGAAGTATCTTTAATCAACAGCTCGAGCTCAACTCCAAAGCCATCGATGTACCTATTCACCTGCCCCAACAGAGATAGCCCCCACACGGGGTGAGCATACAAATACCACCAATCCAATAAGCACAATATTACAATTCATAATTTACACAATGGAAAGGCTATGAATATTAAAAGACACTCCCTGGATGACATCATCCTCATCGGGGATCCCCTGTGCTGTTCCTGTTCTCAAAATAAGTGAAACCATCAAATTCTCAAAAGCCAGTTAATCATTACATTGATTAACCAATCCGTTCCCTATATACCGATACCATAATCAATAAAGTCAAATCATTAAACAATGATTACAGATATTCCATATATTTCACAATGGTTCCATATTTATATTTCATCGCTCACTCCACAATAGCGAAATTTTAATCTCACGCACGCTCAACAGCGACGGCGGCATAACCGATGTTCGCTCAACAACAACATCATCCCAATCATTACTCGCTCAAAAGCGGCACCATATAATTTCCAATGCATATCGAGTGATTGCACAACCATATATTATTCATGCACAACAATTGCAATAATATATTTAAAGCTATGCTCGTACGTTATACGTACTTTATGATCCCATAGTCCGAACCAAACCTTGACTGAGTCCCGCGACCCGATGAATTATGTGCTAACACATAAATAATTCATAATTAACACAAGCATGCAACCACGTGACCAAGCACGTTCACAACCTCCAAACCTATCGTCAATCCATGGCGATTAACCATTCAAAAGACTCCGGGCTAAGCATGCATAATACCCAAAAATCCATTTCATGAGTACAAAGGTTAACCAATTACGCAATCGAGTATTCCATTTTTTTATTAAAATTTGGCTTCAACCATTCCATTTTAAAAGTATATAATTCCCAAATGGAATGAAGACATTGCCCCGAAAATCGGCTAATTAAACCTCAATTCCAAAATCCTGACATTTTCCAAAATTTCGAAAAAACCCACTTCTTCGAGCAGCGATCGATCGCCTATTTCATCACGATCGATCGCGCAAACCTGTTGCCAAACAGAACCTTCTCGCGATCGATCGCCAAACCCCTCGTGATCGATCGTTGAGACTTAGCGATCGATCGCCAGCACTGTGCATCATCTCCAAATTTCAGAATCTCGCCGCGATCGATCGGCGCCAAGCCGCGATCGATCGCGACCTGCGATTTTCCGAAAAACTTGAGTTTCAATGGTGTTTTGGACACCCAAACTCAAAACCAACACCCCCTACACCTTCAACACCCCCCAAATACTCCATTAAAACTCATTAAGAACTCTAATAACAAACTTTAAGATTTTTACCAAAATCCCCGAATTCCAAACCCAACACATATCTTAATCAAAATCCACAATACCATAATCAAAACGAAGGTAAAGACGAGGGGAAGAAGATTACCAACTTTTCTTCGAGAAATCCGGCTTGGATCCAAGCTACCAGCGATTTCTCCTCCATGGGAGAAAAGAGGGAAATGTGGGAAAGGGTTTAGGAGAGAGAGAGAGAAACAAGGCCAACAATGATTGAACACCGAGTCCACTTGGTATATATAGTACCAAGGCTCCAAAATACCAAGTCCTCCACAAATACATCATGATTCATTAAAAATCACCTGTTTTCAATAATTATCTAGACAATCTCAATTTCCAATACCATCCCCAATACAAAGTACCCCGGACCCCAGATCCCACCAAAAACCAAATTCCAAGGTTATCACCACGATGAGAATATAACCTCAACCCTTAGATCCAACGACTCCAAATACGTGATTTACAATCCTCAGGAGTTCAAATACCACAATTAATTCATAATTGCCACAATTAAATCCATTAAGGAGCATTACCACACCGAGAAGGCCTCGCTACCTTAAGTGCGTAATAAAGGCATAAGAAGGACTAAACATGCATAGATCAGAGTATAAGGTTCTTGTTGATGCTTCGAGCTAAAGGATTACAGTGTTAAAGAGTTTTCAAGGATTAATTACATTCCCAGTAAATGAATGTTAATACTATAGCTTTACACTACTCCTAGAGTAGATTCTATACAAAAAGAATCATGTCCTCCTATATCAAAAGTACTCACGAGCTCACTGCATCAACTCGTTCCTTAGCCCTTTATGCCAAAATGTACATACAGGAACAACCCCAACCCATGAGCATATAATAATTCATGAACATCACAATAAGATTATGTGATATCCCCGAAATAATTAATTGCAATTTGGGCATTAATTATGTTTTAGTAATTTTTTATGGTGATAATTAATAATTGTGTTGGCATTAATTATCTTGGTGAAATGCTTAGTCACATGGTAGGCGTGACCCGGTAATGCATTTCGGGGTGTATGTTATACATGTTGGGAATTGGGGGTTATTATGGCTTGTTTATGGCATTTGATAATTATTTTGGCAAAGCATGAATAGGGATTTTGATGCATTTTGGTAAATGCTTTTAAAAATATCATGTTGGGGTGTTTTATACACCATGTAATTGTGGGAGTGCAATTTAATTAAAACCAACACACTTATACCCCAACCCCCACTACACCATCACTTTTCAACTTTCCCCAAATCAACCACCCAAACCCTCCTTCTCTTCCATTTTCGAGTTTGAGCATAGAGGTGAAGAGAAATCCTTCCAAAAACTTGATTTGTGGGATTTGGTGTGAGATTTGGAGTCCCCTAGAGGTATGGATACCTCCATGTTGTTTTTATTGTGTTTGGATTGAGTTTGAAATGGTTTTGAATGGTTTTGAAATGGGTCTTTTTGGGTTGGTATTATTTTTGGTTGAGTGTTGGATTTTTTTGTGTTGGTTAAGGTGTATTATGTTGGTTTATTGTGGTTTCATGTTGTTGGGTTGGTGGTAGGAGTGTTGGAATGGTTTGGCATGGATTTGGAGTGCAAAAATGGTGGATTTTTCGGATTACAGACTTGGCGATCGATCGCCCGTTCCAGGCGATCGATCGCGCGCTGGCAGTGCGCGTTGGGAGTGTTTGGCGATCGATCGCCACTCTTGGGTGATCGATCGGCGAGGCTGGCGATCGATCGTGCCAAATGTGGCGATCGATCGCCGAAACCATAAAATTTGAGATTCGGGCAGTAAGGTCTCGCGATCGATCGCCCGTAACTGGCGATCGATCGTGAAAGGCAAAATATAGTATTTTTGGATATTTTTGTGGAATTTTTGATATTGGACTATTATTGGCTCCTAATATTGATTTGTGTGAATGTGTAGAACCATCCCAGGTGGCCACACAGCTTAGGAGATAAAGTCCACGATATCTCCACTTTTGGAACTAAGGTACGTAGTGAGACGTACGGGCATCGGACGGTAAAACGTATTTATTACACTTTGATTGGTTATGCATTATGGTTGCATACATTGTCTTAACTATGCATTATGGTTGCATACATGGTTGGATATGCATTGTGGTTGCATAATTGATTGGATATGCATTGCGGTTGCATACGGTTGTGAGTCAAGATTATATTACAGTGATGAAGAATACTTGTCGCTTTCATGTCGAAGCGATGATAGAATACTTGTCGCTGTCATATTTAGCGATGAAGAATATTTGCCGCAAATATGTCGAAGCGAAGGATAATGCCGCTGTCATATTGATGCGAGGGATATTATGCCGCTAATATGTCGAAGCGAGGGGTATTAATGCCGCTGTCATATAAACGCGATGGGTATTATGCCACTGATATAATAAGACTGGAAATTGGCCATTGGTATACATGGAATGGATGCATGTCATGACATACATATTGGTGATATAATCCATTGATTATTATTGTGGTACAGGGACAACCAAAGGAGCTTTTAAATGTGTTAAATACAGGAAGTGAATCGCGTTTATGGTTTATGCATTGAATTATGATCATATTATTGTGAATATGATTTATATACATGCTCATGGTTTTGGGGTTGTTCCTGTAGGTACTTTTGGGCGGACGAGCTAAGGCGGGTTGATGCGGTGAGCCAGTGAGGAGTGCTTTTGCGATAACAGGCTTAATTCTTTTGTATAGTTTCTACTCTAGGAGTAGTGTAAAACTATAGGATTAACATTCAATTGGTTGGGAATGTAATTAATCCCTTTTGGAAATTTTATTTTGGCCTGTAATCTTAACGGCTCAATACATCAACACGAACTTTATATTCTTAGATGCATGTTTAGCTCTATTACGCCTTTAATCCCACTTAAGGATCTAGGGTCCTTACAGATTATAATGAGTAAATGCATAAACCATAAATACAAAACACTTCCTGTATTCCAATGCATTTAATACGCTCCCTTTGGTTGTCCCTGTACCATAACTCATAATTATAATCAATGGATTATATTACGGTTTCACAAATGTCATGACATATAACCATTTCATTAATACCAATATTCAATCCCTAACAGTGTATTTTAATGAACCTCGCTTGTCATAACAGCGGCACTAATACCCATCGCTTCGACATATCGGCGTCATCGAATAACCTCGCTTTAAATGTCACATGCGTCATTCACCATCGCTTCAACATTTTAGCGGCAAATATTCTTTCCTCGTTACGATATGACAGCGACAAGTATTCTATCATCGCTTCAAACGACAGCGGCAAAGCATTTAAAATCATCACTCGAATATAACCATGACTCATCGGATATGCACCAAGTATCCAACATACATATATGCAATCACAATGCATAAATCAACATGTATTTCCATCCACAATGCACAATCCATATATACTTGCATCCACAATGCAATCCAATAGATATATAAAATACATGTTATCGTTGGGTGCCCGTACGTCTTCTACGTACCTTTCTAAAATATTGAATGTTGCAGGACTTTATCCCCTGCGTTGCGTTGCTACCTGGACGGCTCTACACAAGTGCACGACATAATATTAGATGCCAATTTATAGTCCAATATCAAAAATCCCACAAAATTACCAAAAACTCAATATTTGGCGTCTCGCAATCGATCGCCAATATATCCCGGTCGATCGCGAGAAGCTACCGCCTCGTCGCCCAAAAATTTCTATTCCGCGATCGATCGCTGAGATTGTGCCGATCGATCGCGGCTTCGCCGATCGATCGCGTCAAACTCGCGATCGATCGCGGAAAGCTACTGCCCGCACCTCGGGTACTCGCGATCGATCGGGAAAACGCGTCGATCGATCGCGGATGTCTATAATCACAAAAAACCACCATTCTTGTGCATATCATTCATGCTAACCCAAATACATACCATAAACCTCAAATCTCATCAACTCGACACACTAAAACCTCCTTTAAACTACCATATAACAACACAAAACATTAACTTCAACAAAACACATCAAGACATGCCATTTCCACTCAAGAGAATAACTCTACTCAACCAAAAAATGTGCAACAATCAACACTACTAGTTTCCTTACCACTTTGGCTCCAACTCTTAGCAAGAATTAAGCAATTAATTGTAAGTCTCATCCTCCTCCTCATTTGCTTGATGATGGACGAATTTTCTTGAGGGAAATGGGGAAGATTTTGTGATATGGTGAATGAGTGGTGGTGAAGGAGTATGGGAGGTATGGGCATGATGATGGTAGTTGTTCAATTCATGTGGTGGTAGCATGATAAGGATTTAATTTGTGTCCCGGTATTTATCATGATGTATTGAAATATCCCTACTTGATATTTTATAGCATTTACTCAATTAAAGTGCAATCTTAACAACAAACAGCATGCTTTCCAAATTAATGGGAACCAACTCAAATAAATCATGCCAATCATAAATCTCCCAACAAGTATCACATACTTCCTAAAATGTATTACTAGTTGATGCCCACCGCATAACTATACATTTCACCACCATGATTAATTTTACACCATATTAATCACATAAACATAATTAATAGCCCAATTGCACATAATTAATTTCAGGGATATCACAAAAGCCAAGTCTGTTTAGTGAACCCTCTAGCCTTGTCTCATCAGGTTACAACAAGGAATAGAGTAAATATAATGGCACAATCCTCAATGGATCTGATACAAAAAAGGAAAAAGTGCCTAAGAATCTATGTTATGCTCTTCATTTCGCAGAGCGTGTCTTTCAAGTTTCCCATTTGAATCCCAAGTGGGTTGCTTTGGAATGCTGGGATTGATCTTCAACCTCCTGCTTTTGAGCTTTCGAGACTTGTATATATAGCCTCAAATAATGATATATACGTTAGATACAAGAATATAGCCGTTGGGAGACCTTTGGTAAGTTTTCAAACATTGCGACAATCATATTCTGCTTCGGGACTATTTCTGGAAGTCTGCTGTTTTTTGTTCCAGTAGAGCTTCTCTACTGGTCGAAGTCCACTGACCTTTACTGGTTTAAAGTCCGCTGACCTCTACTGGTTCGAAGTTCGCTGGTCGACGTCTACTGGTTGAATCTACTGCTCAAGGTTGACTGCTCCAAGTTGAGAAGTCTGCAGACAATCTGGCTGTCCAAAGTCTGCTGATATCTTCTCTTGGTTATGTCTCTTGATTCGTTGATTTCTGGGCAAAGTGATCAACATGAAAGTTGTAGCCATATTTATTAGCTTTCCGCGGAATCAAGAACTGCTAGATTTTAAGTTCATATGAGAGAGATATGCTCGAAATACAAAAGATACTCCTGCTGCAAGTCTACTTATTTCGTCTGCACAATACGAGACTTGCAGAAGCTTTTTGACCATCTTAACATCCGCTTCAGTCTCTGGCTTTTGAAGATGATTTGTAGATTTTGATAAGCGAGCTGAGAGTTATTGCCAATATACCACAATTACTCTGTTGTAGCAGCTTGCTGTTATGCTTTGCACTAGGTGATAATTACAGACATGTTTTTGTCATGTAAACCTTCGAATCAGATCTACTGCTCTAAAGTACAACTTGTAGAGAATTGGGTTGGCTATCTAACCCCTTTGGAATTAGGTCATTTCGATATCCGAGCTATGAGATATGATAGATTTATTCAGCAGCGCTCGGGGTCCAACGTAGGTTGAATTCTCATTTCAACAACCAAATTCAATGGCATTTCTTATAACATCATCAAGCTGTAAAATATAATCTATGAATTGCGCACTTGATGAAATATATTAGCAACACAATAACAAGTCTTGTTAACATCAAAATCAAGATTATCCGGGTTCTCAAAACTCAACACATACTATATTATGTCTATATGAAATTACTAAGTTAGAGACCTATATAATAAAGTTAATGCCCACCGCGCAATACACAAAAAATAATGCAAGTCAAAATAAGTAGCTATATTAAATAATATTGTCAAATAAGTTCGTAACACTTATTATAATAATATGATTTAATTCATTAAATAACACAGTACAAGTTAGAAATAAATGATTGGAATTTATCAAATAAGCAAATAAAATAATTTATTAGTACAAATTAGAGATGAATGATTGAAATTTATCAAATAAACAAATAAAGTAATTTATTATTTGTGAACTCGTAACAGAGTTGATGTTATAAGAAAATATGAATATAAACAAAGACAGTTCTTTGCTTGTAAGTAGAGTTTGCTGCTCATCAAACATAAATATTGCACAAAACATTGAAAAAGATCACATATTAACCTAAACAATGTGAGTTTATAAGGAAACATTATACAAAAATATGACTTTGTTTGATGAAGAAGTTTTCAAGTAAGAATTGTAGTCTCGAAGTTGCGGCCCACAATTTCTTTGGTAGATTTCATAATTAACTCTACCAAAATCGTCTTGCTAAGACCATCTCCAACCACAATCTTTATTTTAGCGCAACTTTTACACCAAAATAGTGCAATTTTTACACCAACTACAAAACTCATCTCCAACCCATCTACTTCAAACTTTACACTATAAAATATTCCTTAGAATATTCATTTTAATTTCATTTATAACTATTATTTTATTCTTTTATATATTTCTGTTAAATAATTTATTAATTTAATTTAATTCATTCAATTTGATTAATTCAATTTATATAAATATTTAAACATAAATTTAACTTAATCATTAATTACTTCTTAAATAAAATTTAATGTCATATAATAACTACTAAATTTAATTTTCATAAAAACTTATTATAAAAAATATTTACTATATATAATAATTATTATAATTTTTTACAAAATTATTTGTTAAAACAAAAAACAATACTAAATAATAGTATAATTTTAAAAAAAAATTTAAAAAAAAAGTGACTTGTTGCGCCAGATATGGCTACAGTGCTCTATACCCAGCTCCGTCCCTGGCGCTGGGTTGGAGGAGTAAACCCTGCGTCCAAATGGCTTTGTGCCATTTTGGTGCAGGGTTGGAGAAGCCCTAAAGTCACCGGTCAAAATGCCCGTTAAATTTCTATTTAATATAAGTAATTACGAATATTTATATATGTGTTTCATACGTATATTTATGTAAAATAATATATATTTTAAAAAATAGTTTTTTGTTCTATTTAATTTGATTGAATAATTTTTGCATTTTCATTTTTTAAAAATAAAGTTTTTTTTTTGTGCTATATATTAATATTTATGTAATATTGTTCTAAGGGGCTAAGGCCATGGTTTATTTTGAGTTTGATAAAGCTATTTTTGTAAAAAAAAAAACATATGGTTAAATTTGACGTTATACTAGATGGATTCATGGAATAAATCAATTGCAATTGTCTTCTCTTATTGGAATACATCTTGGCTATCTTATGATCTAAATTTATCAATGGATTGAATCTCACATAAAAAAGTAGGACATTGATAAATATGGGTCATTGTTCCAACACTTAGTAGGTGTTTGCAATTGCTTATGAAAACTGCTTATCTGCTTTTCAGATAAAAAAAGTAGTTTTTGAGTGTTTTATTTGTTTGCTTCTGCTATTGCTTCTCTAAAAATAAGCAGAAAAAAGCAGAAGCAGAGAAGCAGATCATGACATGCTTTTGACTGCTTTAAGTTGTTTTATGGCAAATTTCATAATTAATTTAAGTTTATTAAGCTGCTTTTTATTTAAATAACAAACATTCAATGCTTTTGCTTAAAATCAACTTTTTCCAACTTTAAGCAAAAGCAACATAAAAGTGCTTTGAATAAGCAATCACAAAGACACCCTTAGTAGGTGTTTGCAATTGCTTATGAAAACTGCTTATCTGCTTTTCAGATAAAAAAGCAGTTTTTGGGTGTTTTATTTGTTTGCTTCTGCTATTGCTTCTCTAAAAATAAGCAGAAAAAAGCAGAAGCAGAGAAGCAGGTCATGGCATGCTTTTGACTGCTTTAAGTTGTTATGTGGCAATTTCGTAATTAATTTAAGTTTATTAAGCTGCTTTTTTATTTAAATAACAAACACTCGATGCTTTTGCTTAAAATCAAATTTTTTCAACTTTAAACAAAAGCAACGTAGAAGTGCTTTGAATAAGCAATCGCAAACACACCCTTACAGTATTACCTCGTGAGTAACCAAGAATCATATTGAATGAATATTATTAAACCTGATCGTCTGGAAAATTGAGTAACTTCCCTTTGTAAAATGATAATTAATATGTTTTATTTAATTATTTTGAGGGTACAATTATTTATTTCAACAATTAAGAACATATGGGTGAGGGTACAATTGTTTACTTCACCAACAAGTACAAACGGGGGCACACATTTTTCCACTTATTCTTACATATCCAGTAGAAAGTTACACTGGAAAAACCCCTAGTAAGGGCGTCGGCCGACAATATTACCGGGCGGATCATAGTTGCAAGAAACGAACCACCACCCATTGTTGCATCGAGCCCTAGCGCACCCGAGGCGCACTGAGTTACGCCACACAACTTGCGTGTAGTGCCGGCACTCTCCGCCGACACACGAGTTACCCGCGTAATTGTACTTGGACTTCTCCAACACCCACAGGTTCACGGCTGCCACTCCCGTGAAAGCACCACTTCCCTTGGCGAGATTCTCCCCATAGGGGCGGTTGGTTGAGGGAACGAGGTTACAATCACCGAGTCTTGAGTTGACATAGTTTTGCGCAAATGCCGCGACCCTTGCGTCCCATGTCATTGGTCCCACCCCGACTTGTGCTCGGGCAGCGTTGTGAGCGTTTAGATAGTCTTGTGGGGAGTTTTGGGCGTGACATATATGTTGCGATATTGCGAAAACGATGAATGGAAGGAAGAGTATCGATGTTGTTTGGGGG
This sequence comes from Haberlea rhodopensis, assembly GCA_907163345.1. Taxonomy (NCBI): domain Eukaryota; kingdom Viridiplantae; phylum Streptophyta; class Magnoliopsida; order Lamiales; family Gesneriaceae; genus Haberlea; species Haberlea rhodopensis. Next base: position 135,285 of record CAJQUN010000864.1, read on the forward strand.
ATTTTCATTTTGCTATTGGAGCCAAGTCTTTGGTGCAAGATGATGGAGGAGATGTAGGGTTTATATAGGTAGAGTTGCATGGAAACTTTTGGTCTAGCTTAAGAAAAAGAACTTTTCAAAGATGCATATTCTAAGTTCATCCAAAACCTGGTCCACAGAATTTAAATTATATAAAATAGTGTCGTTCAAGAAAGGTATTTTACATTTTTCATATTTTTTTGTCATTTAAAATTTAAATATTTTTTGTATCTGACACATCAATTATTCTTTTAAAATAAATATTAGTACCATATACCGATTGTCATACTATATGATACATATATACCAACTATATATGTATACAAATGACAGCTTGACGACCCTATGAAATTGTATTATTATTATTATGTTCAATATCAATTAAATTACAGGGCTTATGTAAATGGTTAGATTAGGTTGTTCTTATTTACATATCTCCTTAAAACTTGAGAAAATTATAATTTTGGTCCCGTAACATGGTTATTTGTTTTCACTTTTAGTCTTTTGTCAACGAATTACTGACGTAATATCGAAAATGATGACATTGCGTCGGAACTTGATGATGTGACATCATAAATTGCTGACGTGACGCTAAATATTGCTTACATCTTCGACATTATATAAGTGCTTTGGTAAAAAAGGACAAAAAATAACCAACTTATTGGACTAAAATCGTAACTTAAACTTATATGACTAAAATGAAAAATTGACAAATTTACAGAAGTAAAATTATAATTTTCGCTCAAACTTCTGTAATTGTTTTCTCTAAGAGGTTTAGGTAGGGTGCTTAACAGGCCGGGTCAATCCGGACCCAGCCCAAAACCGGACCGGCTAGTCCGGTCCGGAACCGATTTGATACCGGACCGGATCGATTCTAGCGTTTCGGATCCGGTATCTTACCGGTTTCGGACCAAACGGATCCGATTCCGGATTGAACCGGAACCGGATCAGTTTTTTAAATATTTTGTTTTTCGATGAATCCCTTAGTTTTTTATTTTTTTATTTTTTTAAAAAAGAAAACTCTGGTTTCGGGTTGTAACCGGTCCAACCCGGAATCGGTTGGACCGGAACCGGATCCAATCATGTTCCTTAACGGATCGGTCCGGTTTCGGGATTATCGGATCCGGAACCGGCCTGTTCCGGACCGGATCAGATCGATCCGTTAAGCACCCCTAGGTTTAGGTCTAATACATATATTTCTTATTATGATATATCCCGTGTGGCTTCGAGCAAATGCTATAATTCAGACTCTAAGCTCTTATAATTTAAAACATATAGATAAACCTTTATAAGTAATAGATTAGGAATTGATAAAATCTTATTAATATAATGAATATTAAATAATCGATATAATAATTATTCATTTATAGATTAATTAATACAATAACTTATTCTTTTATGAAAGTATTGTTTATTTTATTAATGAATATATTATTCATTTTATTTTGTATATATATTATTCAATGTGCCATTTCGTTCAGTGTACTCTATTGTTCAGTTTATTATACATATTGTTCAATGTATTATGTATGCTAATCCATTTTATTAATAAAAAATCATAATAACACAACATATCATACACACAACAACGACTTCTCATCTTAAAATTGAAAAAAAGTAAGAAATGTGATACAATGGAACATCAATTTTCACAAAAAAAAAAAAAAAAACAAATGACAATGGAGTCATTTTTATAAATTCTTCATAGATTAATCATAAATGAACTATTTATTAAGGGGTTATGAATTTTTATGTTGCATGAGGTCTATATGAACGTATATATATTATCTTATAAATTTAGCATGTTGTTCCCAAGTCGAGATCAGCCAAAAATATTATTTAAGCGAGTATATTAATAATTAAGTATAAAATTATCAAGGTTCTACAATAATTTTGAAAATATAGGTAGAATTTATGCTTAATTTTGTAAACTTTTTCGGATAATCAATAATAGAATTATACACGAGACTATTGTTAAATAAATTTTTTATATAGTATTTAAAATTTGATTACATCAGATTGTTGTGAAAAATTAGCTTGTGTTAATTAAAGACTTTCTAACAAAGCAACAATGTTTGATCGGCAATCTTTCGCAGTTCGAATATACCAAAAAGTACAAAGTCTAAGTCTTAAATTTTATGCACTCATATGTTGATAGAGATTTCAAAGTTGACTTGAATTAAAGTAATTTATGAATAAATTACATAAATTTTGATTAAATAATCTGTTTAATTGATCTCAATTTGGTTAAAATAGTAGCAATACATTTTTGATGAGGACCGATATTGGTATTAGCTCATCTAATATATATACAGTGGCGGACACAAGACTTTTGAGAAGGGGGGCAAAAAAATTTAAAATAAAAATTTTAGGCAAAATAAAATTTTAGGGGTCAAAATATAATTTAATATGTGACAAAATATAGGGCTAACTACAATTGTTTTAGGATAAAATTGCAAAAAAAATTTATGTAAAATAAAAATTTGGGCAAGAGGGGCAGTGGCTCCGCACCTATATATATATATATATATATATATATATATATATATATATATATATATATATATTCAAGTTTTAGAAGTGATTACACCGAGCGTTCGATTAATATAATACATAAGTTTTGTTAACACTAAAACTAATATGAATCATGTTCGCTAAATCCAACACATTTATTTTATAATAACATTAATATTGATAAATCATTGGTACAATATTCCTGCATAATAACCTTCCATTGGGATAACGTTTAAGTTATATTTTACGAAGTCATTCCAATTTGAGTCTAGATAATTACGTAAATCGCATAAATATATATTATTCCCAAAGATAATCAATTCTTTTATTTATATTTATAAAGAGTAATAAAATAGACATTTTTAATGATGTAGAAACTTTTACTTTCCTTGAAGAGACTTAGATCTCGTTTCGCATTTATATAAATTTTGAAATATTATTGTACGCAAATAATTCCAATTATTATTTTAAATAAGAATAAACGAATTAGTCTATGTTTGATGAGGAACTCCGTCAATGATATACATCACTTGTGATATGGATCACTTATGATATGTATCCAGATAAATTAGTCACATCACATGACATGAACTATAAGATGAATTGTGTTGGGGCATCACCTACACAGCGACGCACTGCACCGGATCCCGGGTGTAGTGATAAGTAGGCAAGGGCTGCTAGGTCGTCGCCCAAAAGCGACGTGCCACATCGACGCCTGGGTGTGTTGTCAAATGAGCAAGGGTTCCCTCACCTCGAGCGAGTGTGGGTAAAGAAGTTAGCTCGAAACCAACTCCATATGATTCGTTTAGCCTCTTGGAATGTAGATCCCCTTACTGTAGATTAACCGAGTTAGTAAAGACTATGAGTAGAAGAAAAATTAATATTATGTGTATGCAGGAGACCAAATGGGTAGGCGAGAAAGCCAGAACTATAGCTCCTTGGGGCTATAAACTTTGGTACATAGGTAATGATAAGAATCGTAATGGGGTATGTGTAATCGTAGAAAATAAACGAGTATGTAGTTGAAGCTACGAGGAATGGAGATATGATTATATTAATTAAGCTAGTTTTAGGCAATGATATTTTTAATATCAGTAGTGCCTATGCACCCCAAACTGGTCTAGGGGAGGCTAATAAACGGAAATTTTGGAAAGATCTTGACGACGTGGTACAAGGAATAACCCTTAGTGAAAAAATCTTCATCGAGGGAGATTTCAATGGGCACGTAGGTTCTGACCAGGATGGTTATGAGAGTGTTCATTGAGGTTATGTCATAGGGGACATGAACGCCGCAGGTAATTCACTTTTGGATTTTCTCATGTCATATGACTTAGTCATAGAGAATACCCGATTCAAGAAGATGCCATCTCATCTAGTTACTTTTAAATGAGTTGGGAAATTTTATTGTAGGCATTTGATCGCCTCAAAGAAGGAATCGGTCGCTTCAAGGTAGGAATGTGTGGAAAATTTATACATAAGGCGATCGATCGCCACAAAGGAGAAATAGATCGCATCAGGGCAGAAGGATGAGATGATCGATCGCCACTCAGACAACGATCGATTACCATATAGTGAAAAGTCGAAGAGATCGTTCGCAATGGACATGGCGATCGTTCTCCAACAGAGTCCTGCATGACAAAACTTCCTTTTTAAGTTATAGGCTATTTTTGGTCCCAAATTTGTATGGGCTCGCTTTCTTGAATATAAAAGGGAGATATTGCAGCAAAGATGGGACTTTTCATCTGATTTTTACCCTAGACTTGGGAGGAGCCACCACATACAAGTTGGAGATTCAAAGCAAAGTAGCGGGAGACGGAAGATCGGATCAACGCGAGAGTCATCGCTAGTGATTTTATGGAATCTTTTGTTTGAACCCACAATTTTAATTCTAGTTTTTGATTGAGTTTTTGCTATCTTTGTGTTTGTGTTATGATTTTATTGCTTTTAAGAGATTAGCCTTGCAATTGAGATCGAGAGAAAATATTGTAATACGGAAGAAATAACATATACCATAGATTTCAGACTGAGATCGAGAGATGAGGTCAAATACATGTGATAACTATAGATATCTAGTAATCAAAGGCTAGGAGTTTTCATAAAGCGTATGCAATATTAATTTGTTAAATAAGTGAATGAGAGTTACTTACTGCAAATAGGTATTAGGTTTAATATAGCTCGAGAGAGTATTTAGATATAACCGAAAAACATGTCACCTTAGATGCATTAATATTGATTAGAACTAGTAGATGAATTCTGTGGGATTACTTAAGTGAATCGAAGTCTCGATATTTATCTCTACTGTTTACTATATTCTCTGTTTGTGTTTTGGTTATTTGCTTAAGTCGAGTAAATTCGCCAATCATTCATAACAAATTCGTAGGTTAAATATAGTTAAACTAATCAAATCTAGTAATTACTACTAGTCCTTTTGGGTACGACATCCCTACTTTCATATCATTATACTAAAACTTTACATCGTGCACTTGCGGTAATCGCGCCACACTAGAAAATAATTGTTTAAAATAATTGCGATCTAGTTTTTGACGCTGTTGCCGGGGATTAGTCTTAGTAATATCATAAGAGATTGATTGATTGTAATTTAGCAATTTCTTTTTATTTTTACTTTTGTTAAGTTTTATACCACTTCACAAGTACTGTTTCTTTCTTGTTTTGACTTTTGCAGGTAGTTGTCTTCGTGGTGCATGCTAAGGAGTGACAAATATATACTAGAGCCACTTGACTTAGATATTGAATGAACTTGCCATAGACTTCGGAGAGAAGCTCGAGTGATGGCTGAGAATAATCAAGAAGGGAATGGTGAACGTGAACAGCGCAACGACATGATCATTGATAAACTACGCACAACCCTCTTTCCAAGGCAATCTGTCGAGCATAGCTAGACCGAGGATTCAGGACAATAACTTCGAGATCAAGACTGCCATAATTCAAATGATTCAACACTCGGTGCAATTTGGAGGATCGCCTACTGATGATCCTAATGCTCATATCATAACTTCTTGAAGATCTGCGATACCTTCAAGCACAATGGTGTCAATAACGACGACATCAGGTTACGACTTTTCCCTTTTTCTTTAAATAATAAAGCCAAGAGCTGGTTGAATTCATTGCCTGCAGGATCGATTACTACTTGGGATGAGATGTCTCAAGCTTTCTTCCAAATACTTTCCCCCATCCAAGACAACTATGATGCGCAATGATATCACCACATTCATGCAAAATGATCATGAGACATGTATGAAGCTTGGGAGCACTTCAAGGATTTACTGGGAAGATGCCCACATCATGGCCTTCCTATTTAGCTCCAGGTACAAACATTTTACGATATTTTATTTTCTGTTAGTAGATCCATGGTTGATGCAGCAGCAGGAGGTACCATTATGAGAAAGACACCTGGCTGGTTGAACTCAAGGGACATTACCTAGCGGTACCGAAAAGAATCCGAATGAGCAAGCAAATGCGATATCATTGAGAAGTGGTAAGCAAATCGGGTCACCTATTGAGGAGAAAGATAAAGCTGGGGACGTTCAAGAAGAGGAAAGTGAAAAGACTAAAGTGTAAGGACCCTAGTTCCTTAAGTACGAATTAAGGCATAATTAGAGCTAATGAAGATTATCAGAGTAAAATAATCGTGTTGAGACTATGAGCTTTAAGAATTACATGCCAAAATAAGGACTAATAATGGATTAGTTACATTCCCAATCTAAATGAATGTTATCAATTATAGCTTTACACTACTCCTAGAGTAGATACTATACAAAATTAATCATGTCCTTCCTTCCTCAAAAGAATTCTTCACAAGCTCACCACCTCAACCCGTTTTAGCCCCTTTTTCATCATGCCAAAAAGTACCTACAAGGACAACCCCCAAACATGAGCAATGATATCATTCATATACAACACAATATGAATATAAAGCGTAAATGCATAATCATAATAAAACACTTCCTGTTTTTCCCATGCATTTTAAACGCTTCCCGTTTGGTTGTCCCTGTACCATAACTCATGAGTATAATCAATAGATTATTTAATGGTCTACACATGTCATGACATAATACCATTCCATCATTTCCAATATCCAAACACCAATCCCTAGTCTGTCCATCACAATGTATTTTAATGCCCCTCGCTTTTTCACATATAGGCGGCATAGAATAACCCCGCTTCAATGGACATGCGGCGCTCCCACCCCTCGCCTCACATTGAGCGGCAAATATTCTTTCCTCGCCTCATATGATAACCACGCTTAAATGTGACATGCGGCGCTACCACCCCTCGCTTCACATTTAGCGGCAAATAGCGGCAAGCATTAAAATCATCAAGGGATGACCACGACTCATGGGATGTGCACCAATAACCATATGCATATATAATCATCATGCATAATTCAACATGTATTTGCATCCACAATGCATAATCCCATATATACTCGCATCCACAATGCATAATCAATGAGTATATTAGATACATGTACCGTTGGGTGCCCGTACGTCTTCTACGTACCTTTCCAAAAAGTAGGATGTGGTAGGACTTCAATTCCTTGGATGTGTCGCCACCTGGGATGGTTCTACACATTCACACAAATCAATATTAGAACCCAATAATAGTCCAATACCAAAAATCCCACAAAAATATCCAAAAACACCAATTTCGATCGATCGCGAGACTACACTGCCTCGCCCAACAAAATCTTTCAATTCGTGATCAATCGCCGAGTTTGCGCCGATCGATCGCGGCCTCGCCAATCGATCACGCCAAACTCGCGATCGATCGCTGAAGGCTACTGCCTTCACCCCTGCAACTCGCGATCGATCGGTGGAAGGCGCCGATCGATCGCCGAGTCCTGCACACCCGATTTTCGGGCACTATTCACCCATCTCCTTCCCCAACTCAAACAAACTCAAATATAAAAATACCAACCATACCAAACCACTAAAAATCTTCCATATATACTTTAAACATCTCAAAAATTCAACATTCAACCAAAATAATACCAACCCCAACAAACCCATTTCAAAACCCTTCAAAACCATTTCAAACTCAAATAAAACACTACAAAATCAACAATGAGGTATCCATACCTCTTGGGGACTTCAAATCTCCCAATAAACTCCACAAATCAAGGTTTTTGGAAGGATTCTCTTCACCCCTAAGCTCAAACTCGAAAATAAGAGAGGAAGGGTTTGGGAGGTGATATTTTGGGAAAGTTAAAAGTAAGAGTGAAGGTATGGTGGGGGATTTTGGGGTATAAAAGTGGGTTAGTTAAAATAGAGTGCATTCTATAATACCATGGTGTATAAAACACCCCAACATGATATTTTAAAAGCATAACACCACAATGCTCCACAATCACAAATAAATGCATGCTTCCCAATAAATGACTACCAACACATGTAAGTCATTAAAACACCCAATTATCCAACATGCATCACAAGTACCCCGAAATGCATTCCCGGTCACGCCTACCATGTGACTAAGCATTTCAACATGATAAATAAATCCAGCACCTAATTAATTACCACCATAATTAATCATATAAACACAATTAATGCCCAAATTGCAATTAATTATTTCGGGGATATCACATAAAGCGAGAGTTAAAGAGAAATGTAAGTCTTCTACCAAGACACCCGTCACACCACTGACACAAGTACAAATCCCACTTCCTTTTTCCGCTGCATTAAAAAGAGCTAAGGTAAATAGATGCATGCTTTGCAAAATTTCTTGAAAGTTTTTAAGAAATTATACATTAATATACCATTTGCTGATGAGTTACTTCAAATACCTAGTTATGCTAAGTTTTAGGAGAGCATGAGACAATAAGTTTAACCGAAGAGTGCTCATCGATTGTACAAAACAAATTGCCTCCTAAGTTAGAAGATCCAGGGAGTTACTCTATACCCTGCACCATTGGTTCTATTTCATTTACTAAATCTTTACATGATTTGGGTGCGAGTATTAATCTTATGCCATTGTAAATTTTCAGAAAGTTGGGATTATGTGAGCCAAAACCTACTACGGTTTCACTTCAGCTTGTAGATAGGTGTATCACCTACCCCCGAGGAATCATTGAGGATGTTCTTGTAAAAGTTGATATATTCATTTTCTCGGTGGCTTTCCTCATGTTGACATGGAAGAAGATGATGAAATGCCTTTGATCAAAGTATCCTTCGTGTAGGGGAGGATCAAGTCACTTTTAATGCTTTTAAGGTTATGAAACACCCACACGATGAGCACATGTGTTTTAGTATTGACATTGTTGATGTGTTATCTGACAAGGTATTTCGACGAGAATGCAAGGATGAATTGGAAGCTTACCTCACTAATGATGGAGACATGCTTGAGGAGGAAGAATAACATGAGATTGTTGCTCAAAACGCCAAAGCAATAATTTAGACGAGTTGGGGGAAAGGGACATCAAGCCACTAAAGCCTTCCATCGAAGAACCACCAACTCTCGAACTCAAGACCCTACCACCTCACCTCAAGTGTGTTTATCTGGATAATAATAATTCCCTACCGGTAATTGTGTCTTCATCTCTGACAGGTACTGACGAGGATAAGGTCCTCAGGATTTTGAGGGAGCATAAGCAAGCATTTGGATGGAAAGTGACGGACATAAAGCCGTCGATGTGCATACATAAAATCTTAATGGAGGACACTTACAAGACCTTGGTGCAACCACAATGCCATTTGAATCCGAAGATGCAAATCGTAAAGGCCGAGGTAATAAAGCTACTGGATACAGGTATTATCTATCATATAACTGAGAATGCATGGGTAAGACCAGTGCAATGTGTGCCTAAGAAATGATGTATGATTGTTATTACCAATGAAAATAATGAATTAATACCTACTAGAACAGTCACTGGTTGGAGGGTCTATATTGGTTATAGAAAGTTAAATGAAGCTACACGTAAAGATCACTTCCCCCTCCCCTACATTGAACAAATGATAGAGAGCCTAGCTGGGTATGCTTTTTATTGCTTCCTAGATGGTTATTCGAGATATAATCAGATAGTCATTGCACCTGAGGACCAAGAGAAGACCACCTTCACTTGTCCTTATGGTATATTTGCATTTAGAAGAATGCCATTTGGGTTATCTAATGCACCTACCACGTTACAAAGATGCATGATGTTTATATTCCATGATATGATATAAATTTTTATAGAAGTTCTCATGGATGACTTTTCTATGTTTGGATTCATTTGATTCTTCCCTGCATAATCTTGACTTGGTGTTGACAAGGTGTGAGGAAATGAACTTGGTATTGAATTGGGAGAAGTGTCACTTTATGGTACAAGGAGGTATAGTCTTGGGGCACAAAATATCCCAAAAGGATATTAAAGTGGACCGAGCAAAGATACAAGTAATACTAGAGCTACCTCCACATGTATCAGTGAAGGGAGTTCGCAGTTTTTTAGGCCACACTGGTTTCTATAGAAGATTTATTAACGATTTTCTACGATTTCAAAATCTATATCTCATTTACTGACGAATGATGCACCATTTGATTTTAATGCTGATCGTTTGCAGGCATTCGAGACATTGAAGGAGCGGTTGGTAACAACACCTGTTTTGTAGCACCTGATTGGGATCTTCCATTTGAGTTGATGTGCAACGCTAGTGACACCGCAGTTGGACCAGTACTGGGACAAAGAAAGAACAATGTATTTCATACGATTTACTATGCTAGTAGAACTTTAAATGAGGCACACCGAAATTATGCCACCACTGATAAAGAACTTCTAGCAGTAGTATTTGCTTTTGACAAGTTTCACTCATATCTTTGTCTATCTAAGGTAATTGTTTACACTGATCACTCTGCACTCAAATATCTCCTTGCTAAAAAAGAAAACCACGTTTGATTCGATGGATTCTTCTATTGCAAGAGTTTGGCTTAGAAATTAAAGATAAGAAGGGTGCAGAGAACGTAGTGGCAAATCATTTGTCTAGGATTGATAATGTGATTGACGAACATGATACTGGAGTAGAAGAGATAAATGAGAAATTTCCTAATGAACAACTGTTTCAAGTTATTGCACTAGCTTGGTACACTGATTTTGCAAATTATCTCATTAGCGGTATCCTCCCACAAATGACTTTTTATCAAAAGAAGAAATTTTTATTTGATCTTAAGCACTACATGTGGAGGAGCCATTGTTGTTCAAGGTTTGTGCAGACAATATGATTAGGAGGTGCGTTCCATAGGAGGAGATGATGTCTATCATGAGCCACTGTCATGACCGAAAGGTAGGGGGACACATGTGTCCAACCAAAACTGCTGCAAAGGTACTTGAATCCTGTTTTTATTGGCCTACCTTATTTAAGGATGCATACAGGCACGTTTCAGTTTGCGATAAATGTCAAAGGACTGGTAATATTTCTAGAAGACAGGAGATGCCTTTAAACAATATTCTTGAATGTGAAAATTTCGATGTTTGGGGCATAGACTTCATGGGACCATTTCAAAATTCGTGTTTGAACTATTATATACTTGTTGCGGTTGATTATGTGTCAAAGTGGGTTGAGGTTGCAGCTTCACGCACTAAAGATGCTATAGTGGTGGTGCAGTTTTGAATAATATTTTTACTCGATTTGGCACCCCTCGATCAATCATTAGTGACGGTAGGTCACACTCTTGCAACAAACTTTTTGAAAAACATTAAAGCAAATATGGTGTCACCCACAAGGTTGCAACACCTTACCATCCACAAACTTGTGGGCAAGTGAAGTGTCTAATAGGGAAGTGAAGCGGATTTTAGAAAAAAACTATCAATGTGTCTCGAAAGGATTGGTCTTTAAGGTTAGATGACACTTTATGGGCATATAGACATGCATTTAAAATACATATTGACACAACACCATATAGGTTAGATTTTGGCAAAGCATGTCATCTTCCAGTTGAACTTGAACACAAGGCATATTGGGCAATAAAAAATCTAAACTTAGATTTAACTGTTGTAGGTGATAAACTTCTTCTGCAATTGAACAAAATAGAAGAGTTCCAGAACCAAACTTATGAGAATTCAAAGATCTACGAAGCTAAGACAAAAAAAATGGCATGATGCAAGGCTCACTCAACGTGATTTCATAGAAGAAGAAGATATGGTGTTATTGTTTAACTCTAGATTACTGTTGTTTCCAGGAAAACTGAAATCTCATTGGTCTGGACCGTTTCGAATTTCCAAGGTGTTTCCCTCTGGTGCAATCGAATTATATGATCCAAACAAAAGAACCTTCACAGTGAATGAGCAGCGATTGAAGCACTACCATGGGCATGATTTCAGTGAACCGCTGTGTACCACCGTCCATTTTGTTGAATGAAATGACCGCAGTAGAAAGTCCAGTTTGGGACTACAAATCAAGAACTAATTGTTCTTTCCTTTTCTTCTTTTTTGAATTTAGTAGGTAGTTAAATAATTTTAGCTTGGTGTGTGCCAAGGGAAGATGAAACTCTCAAAATGCAAAAATTACACTTAGCTTACTGTCAGAAGGCGGTCGATTTCTATCCAAGAGGCGATCAATCACCTCTCACGTTGGAAATATTTCAGAGTTTACTGTCCCTCGGCGATCAATCTCTTACCACTAGGCGACATATCGCCTGTTTTTTTTTTAAAAAAGGAAAAAAATTCTTATTTTACTGACCCTAGGCGATCGATCTCATCTCACATCGCGATCGATCACCTCTTGAGAAAAAAAACACACAAAACCTACTGGACAGAGGCGATCGATGTCTGCCATATAGGCGATCGATCGCCTATCGGAAATTTTTGTTTTTTAAAACACGCATCTGCACACACAAACACACACATATTAGATTTCATCCCCAAATTTCATCCCCAAAATCGACCCTTAACAAATTCTCTCACAAAATCACTCACTTTCCCCTCCCAACTTTGAATGCAAGATATCTCCTTATATAGTGCCATTATCTCAAAATTTTCTCCTATTTCTCCACAGATTCAAGGCTAGAGTGGGGCACTCCATTTGCAAAGTGAAGATTTCTCAAGCCAAGGACTACACACCATCATAAATTCGAATTCTTGAGGTAACTTGGCTAGCATTTTCATGGGTTTTATGTTGCGTAGCTAAATTATTGGGATAGTAGAAGATTGGATTTTTATGCATTTGGTGAACAATGATTGACTAATTGTTAAGTTTGGGGGAGTTTCAGTCAGCTTTGGATTGTCGAAGTTGGTGTGGGGTTTGTTGGAAAGAGTGGGTTTTTATGAATTGTGGTAAATAAGGATTGAATAATTGATAAGTTTGGGGGAGTTTTTGAGCTAACTTTGGATTATTGAAATTGGTGTTTGCTGGAATTCCTTGGATTTTGTTGGTGTTTTGCTTTTGAGTCTTAATGGCACCAAAGAAGAAGCAAAGAGCAGGAGTTGCATCTTCCTTCTCCGCCCCTACATATGACACTGCTCGATTTGTTAACCAAGCATCCTGGGATCTCTTTGAAAAATGGTGTGATCGGTCCTTGGTCAGGGAGCGTGGAATGGAAATGGACACTCCCAATTCTGCTATCCTTCGAGAAGCGGAACGACGAAATCGATTGAGATTTGTGCAACCACCATGCCATGCCGTGATTCCAATTGTAAAAGAATTCTTTGCTAACTACAAGGCCTCCGTGGATGTATCTTATGTCACCATTCGTAGGAAGCACTTCCTATTCGACAGTGCACGGATTAATCGCATCTACGGGATGCCGCATATTGAAGAAGACGATTATTCTACTAACGTGCAACACCATATAGACTACAATGAATTCATAGAAACATTGTGTGGGGAGGGTGTGGAATGGACACTGACTTATGATGGTAAAATCAAGAATTTTAAGAAGACTCGGTTGAAAGTCGAGGCTGATATTTGGTTAACGTTCATTTCTCACCGAGTCTTACCATCTACACACATCGTCGTTGTTACCAAGGATAGAGCAGTTCTAGTATTTTCTATCATGACTGGCCGATCGGTGAATCTTGGGAGCATCATCACATCCTCAATGCGATTAGCGGTGGACGGTTCCACCACGATCGGTCTTCCATTCCCATCACTAGTCACTGAATTATGTCGGCAGGAGGGTGTACCCTGGGATACTCATGAAGAGACCATGAGGCCATTCACACCTCTTCAAATTGCGATACCACCTCCGGAGTAAGGGCCAGCACAAGAGCCAGAGCAGCCAAATTCATCACGTCGTCGAGTCCCTCATTGCTATTCTACCATATCTTCTCCTACGACCATACCTCAAAGATTCCAATCTCTAGAGGAGGAGATAATGGCACTTAACTTTCGCTAGCGACTGATGCGCGATGAGCAAAACAGCTCTGGAGAACTCAAGAGGAGATCTTGCAAAATCAGGATGACATGCGCTTAGAACTTTGAGAATTCATGCAGTTCTCCTATGACCGGCATACTGTTGTGGCGTAAGCTCATCCACACTTGGCTTTCCCACAGCCATCCACTCTCCAGCCATACCCACCACCCACTGAGGATGAGACGAGGAAGACGCTGCTGCGGATGAGGGAGACGGTCACTGGCGATCGTCACCCCGAGTATTACGTTGTCCTCATTTTTTTTACACGTTTACTACATTGATGGCAATGTATTACTTGAGTTTGAGGGAGTAGTTTGTTTGTGAATTCATTTTTTTTGATATTGTGAGTAGTGTAGTGTTATTTCCTGGATTTTATATTTTGGTATGATGTTTTGTCTACTGCTGCGGTTATGTTGTTAAAAGTTGACTGTTGATGACTCCAATAAGAGCATGGAAAATTTTTGTTTTTGTCTTTTTGGTGTAATTGGATTAAAGTAGTGATTCTATGACATGATGATATTAGTTTTACTCTACTTATGACTTGAGTCTTGATGATTGTAGACTTGTTGTGAATATCTTGAGTTGAGATGACATGTTGAAAATGAGGAATAATTTGAGCACATTGAGTCATGATTTTGTTGATTGCATTTAGAGTAGTGATGATATGTGTGAACTTGATGACATGTCTTGAGCATCTTAGAGTGATCATAGAACTTATTTTATGATGGCACTTTGAGGCAAAATTTTATAATTATAAACTTGAGTTGCACATGATTTAGGCAATCTTTGGAACGTTTGAGCCTTTCAAGCCTACACTGTCTATATTTATCCATAGTGTACACTTTTGAGCTTAATCGAAAAAGAATGAAAATTAACCACCATTCGATTTGTTGATACTGATTATACATACCCTTATATGATCCTAAAATAATTTCTATCATTATCTTAAGGGAGTATAATGAATTTCATTTGCGTACTATGTTTTGAGCTATTAAGTGATTCACATACTATGTTTTGGGCTATTACAAGAAAAAAATCAATGCCTAATGAAAAAAGAAAAAGAAAAAAAAGGCATGGTGAAATAATATCATCGTTATGTGATGATGTACCATGTGAAGATTCAACATTTACCACATTAGGTAAAATCTAATAAAGCCCATGGTCATCAAGATATAAAGAAAAAAAAAGAAAAAATGAGGGAGTTGAAGATGTGCTAAGATGAAATTTACAAATTATACTCTTCTTTGATTTTCCTACCTTTTATTTGAAACCGACACCAAAAGGCCTAACATTATAAGCTTGAAAAGACCTTTTGATCCAAGTCTAGGAATTAATTACATTAGTGGAGAAGTGCTTGAAAAATAGGCATATGTGATGCTCGATGATAATCTCGACTGTTGTTGATTAGCACTGTCTGATCTATGATGATTGTAGGATACTTGTGATTGACAATAACACACACATGTTCCGAGTTTGAGGCTTGTTACTTGATTTAAAGAGAAAACACTTCTTGTCTAACTGTTGGATAGATTCTTGTTGTGGTATGAGTGAAATTCCTTAGAGAAACATATGAGCACGAAATAATCCATGTTACCTATCATTTGTGAGCTTCACTATTTGTAATTCTATTCTTGCTCGAGGACGATCAAGCGTTAAGTTTGGGGGAGTTGATAAGTGCCATTTTTGCACTTATATTTGCATATGTTTCTTGCCATTTTTATAGTGATTCTTGGACGATTTTACGCTTTTGGTTGTGTTTTTGTATAATTCCAGGTGAAAGTGCAAGGAATACCTGAAAACCCCATTTTATGGTCTGAAAGGCAAAAATGGTGTAGGATCGAGCGCTTACCGCTTTACCAATAACTATAGTTAAGGGTAATGGCGCAACATCAATCTTTTCAACCATACACTGGCACAAGCACCACGTGTTCGACCGATCACAAAGCAGAGGCAATTGTTGAACCCCAACAATCCCTCCCCCAATAATTGCACACTCTGCAACTCATGGGAATCGAACACGCCACCTGGCTCTGATACCAATTGTAGGATCGAGCGTTTACCGCTTTACCAATAACTATAGTTAAGGGTAATGGCGCAACATCAATCTTTTCAACCATACACTGGCACAAGCGCCACGTGTTCGACCGATCACAAAGCAGAGGCAATTGTTGAACCCCAACAAATGGAACAAAACAAGCTGAGACGTGGAAAGAATATGAAAAGAGTTGAGTTGGAATTTTTACAGTAGGCGATCGATCGCCTCAAAGAAGGAATCGGTCGCTTCAAGGCAGGAATGTGTGGAAAATTTTATACAGAAGGCGATTGATAGCCGCAAAGGAGAAATCGATCGCATCGAGGCAGAAGGCTGAGGCGATTGATCGCCACTCAGACAGCGATCGATCACCACAGAGAGAAACGTCGAAGAGATCGATCGCCATGGACATAGCGATCGATCGCCAACAGAGTCCTGCACCAGAAAACTTCCTTCTTTAAGTTATGGGCTATTTTTGGTCCCAGATTTGAATGGACTCGTTTTCTTGAATATAAAAGAGAGTTTTTGCAGCAAAGAGGGGACTTTTAATCTGATTTTTACCCTAGACTTGGGATGAGCCACCACATACAAGTTGGAGATTCAAAGCAAAGTAGCGGGAGACGGAAGATCGGATCAACGCAAGAGTCAACGCTAGTGATTTTATGTATTTCTAAACTTCCTTTTTGTTTATTATTCAAAGTTCAATGTTTATTATGTTGTTTAATATGATAAAACATTGTTCTTGTTTACTGAGATTATGGAATCTTTTGTATGAACCCACAATTTTAATTCTAGTTGTTGATTGAGTTTTTGCTATCTTTATGTTTGTGTTATGATTTTAATGCTTTTAAGGGATTAGCTACCCTTTGGATGATATTAGTTTGCAATTGAGATTGAGAGATAAAATTGTAATACGGAACAAACAACATATACCGTGGATTTTAGACCGAGATTGAGAGATGATGTCAAATACATGTGATAGCTATAGATATCTAGTAATCGAAGGCTAAGAGTTTTCATAAAGCGAATGAAATATTAATTTGTTAAATAAGTGAACGAGAGTTACTTACTACAAATTGGTATTAGGTTTAATATAGCTCGAGAGTATATTAGATATAACTGAAAAACTTGGCACCTTAGATGCATTAATATTGATTAGAACTAGTAGATGAATTGTGGGGGATTACTTAAGTGAACTGAAGTCTCGATATCTATCTCTGTTGTTTACAATATTCTCTGTTTGTGTTTTGGTTATTTCCTTAAGTCGAGTAAATTAGTCAATCATTCATAACAAATTCGTAGGTTAAATATAGTCAAAATTAAATCTGATAATTACTACTAGTCCCTGTGGGTACGACATCCCTACTTTCGTATCATTATACTAAAACTTTACACCGTGCACTTGCGATGTAATCGCGACATACTAGAAAATAATTGTTTAAAATAATCGCGATCAAGTACCAAATAATGCTTTTAATTTTATTTAAGAATTAATAATTAAACTAATAACTATATTAAACTACTAATGTTCCCATAAAATCAATCAAAGTTAACGAGAAAAGTCCACTCGAGAAGATTATCAAGACGTCGGTTCACAAATGTAAATCCTCTATGACCCCCGATTGAATATCAAAATATCTTTAAGGTGACGAATTTTCCTAAATTATCCAATATATTGAACATAATATTAAGATGCAACAAGGCAATGGTCATGCACTTATTTAACACTCAATATTGCATAAGTTTTGTGAAAACTTATAGCCTTCGATTTTGGTAAATATATTGATATCACACGTGTGCTAGATTTTACTTGGTCTGTCTCAATCTAAAACCCATGGCACAATTATTATGTCGTATCATAATATCGTATGGTCAAGTCAATTACGATGTATATAATAACAAATGTGATCAACCCCTCAAAAGCATGGAGAACAATTAATTATACGCATAGAATATAGGAATTCAATCAAAGTTTAATAAAAAAATCATAGGATCAAACCAATGGATCCCCTAGTCTAGATAAATAATTTTAATTCAACATAATCAAGGAAAACCAAACAAAAATAATAATTAAAGACAAATAAAATCTCCCGGTGACGACTCCTACTGTAGATCATTGCTTCCTCTCTCGCTTCCTTCTCGATCGTCTCTTCAATCTTCTTGATGGAAATGTTCCAAAATCCTAGGATGAAAGGTGGATTGTGTTTGATGGTGAATGTGGGAGATGGGATGGATGTTATTCCTAGGGTTAAAAGTTATGTAAAGTCTGATAATTTTGTCCATTGTTAGGCTTTTATAGTGGATGAGGAAATTGGTTTTCTTGTGGAATTCAAACTCTTCAAAAATGTATTTTTTTCAACTTTTGTATGTCGGTGATCCATCTTCAACTCCTCGACGATCGATCAACGTCATCGGCGATCCATCTTCGAAAGTCGGCATCAATCTTCACTACAGGATTTTTGTTGCTTCAGCTGCTGACAGGCGCTGGCATTTTTGTCATAACTTTCGCATACAATCTTGTAATTAAGCGAGTTAGCTGTCCACGCGAAGATAACAGAAAGTTATAAAACTTTGTGGTTGACCACTTTTCCAAAATATGGTTTGAACATGAAGAAATTTGAGGAGACATAAGTGACACTTGTCTTGGAATCATGTTTCTTATATTTTCTTTAACTTCGGTTCTCCTTTTATCATTTTTAGCCATTTTTCTTAATTTCCTCGTACTTTCACCTAAATTCTTGAAACATGCAAATTAATACCAAAAAGTGTAATATTGTGCAAGAATCATAGTAAAACAATACGAGAAAACATAGAAATATAAGTGCAAAAATGACACTTATCAGTAATTCCAAAGTAGTTATTGTTGATCACAGGTTTAAAGTGATATCTAATAGGCACTGGAGGCACATTGTTTTCTTGATTTTCAGAAGCTATTCGATTTAACTCATCCCTGTTGCTTTACGTATTTGTCTAACAGTTCTTTCGATCTCAGGATCAAACAACAAGAAGTTAAGATTTGTGATCGTCGCATAAACTGTAAAAACCAAGAAAACAAAAATAATTCACGAAGAAAAATAAAACAAACAAAAAAATGCTATAAATTAAAACTAAGATTACTTTGCACAATATTAGAATTAAACTATAATATTCAATCCCTGGCAACGGCGCCAAAATCTTGTTGCAAGTTTTCCTACCGCAAATGTACGGTGACAAGTTTTAGTATATGATTTGAATATGGATGTCGAACCTACAAGTATTGATATACAGTTTAACTAAGTACCGTATATACTAATCTTAACTTTATTTAGAAATTAAGTAGAAATGTTGGTTGTCAATTAACATAAACTAATAAACAGACAATCGCAAATTCCGATAGAATTAATATGAGAAGAATTCTAGAGGTTCAATTTCACTTGATTATAACTATGTTTCTTTATTGATCAGTTGTAATATTATAGATTTATCTAGTTTATTAGCATAGAATCCTACTTGTTTCCTACTCACTCTCTCGAGTCTTAAGTAGAAGTTACTATTCAATAACAATCTTAATATGTTTATCTAAGATTTACTATAAAAAAAATATAAAAAGCATTATAATTCCTTTAAAGGCTTCGATGGGGATTATACGTCTGTCAGCTATATAAACACCCACGATGTGTTTTCATATGTCATATTCACAATCCCCTCTCCCGAGTGATAGATTATAAATAAATATGACAATTCAATCAATGACCAGACAATTCAATCGCATTCAAAGCAGGAAACACAAATAAACTAAATGATAAATCCTAATATATAAATCAATAAAACCAAAACATAATATACAACCAGGGATTATGTTGGGGGTGCCCTTAAGGGTACTACCCTTTGAGCACCCCCAACCATTGGATTGGCACACCTACATATTGGGTGTGCCAATCCAATGGCCATGCTGCCCTGCAGCATCAAAGAAACCCCAACCAAGCTACGCCGTTCACCTAGAAATAAGAGATTTGTTCATCCTAGAATTAAGTAAACACATAGACATGTTTTTGTAATCCATAAATCAAAAGAGAGATACAAAACAATATGAGGCGCGAATCTCTGTCCCCAAATGAAAGCACATTCGTCTCATGTTGAAATCTCGTCCTTATAATGTAGTCATCGACTCAATATTCCCCAAACCCTTGTCAAAAGTCTGACAAAATGTGATAAAAGTCTGACAAATCTCACCAAGTATGTCCAAGAGTCCAACAATATGGAAACAAATCCATGCATATCAAGTTAGGAGTGAGAGATAAGTTTCCATACGGAAGTCGGCGTGCATGCACCTACTAACTGGTGTGAACGTGCCCGCATTGCTGCCTCAAATCTTTGGCTTAAAATCCTTTAGGCGTGAACGTGCCACCTCTTCGGCAGCGTGAACGAAGTATTGCAAAATCACAAGTTGTCACGCTTTGATTTTTTGCTGAAATAATTAGATTACGGCTCTTTTTTTCCCACTCACCTTGAAAACTAAAAATCCCACCTCTCCACACCTCTCTCTCTGTTTCTTCTAGGGCTTTGCTCGTGTGAAAGTTAGAAAAGATGGAGACGACTTTAACGATCTCACTGGAGAAGGAAACATCGAGAGCTTGAAAGAGAAGGTTTTCCTTGCTAGTTTGCGAGCATTCTCTGGCCATGTTGATTTCTTCTAATTTTTTTTTTTTTTTGACGATGATTTCTTCTAATTTTGTGTCTTATATCGTAGAGTTTTCAATTTTAAAGCGATTGCATTCCTTTTCAATTGCTTTTCATGAAAATTATGAATTCATTTCATTTTTCATTTATTTCGTTTTTAAACATTTCATTTTTCTGTTTTTTTTTTTTTTTTTTTAGGTTGAAGAAATCTATTGTTCTTGCTTTCGTTCAACAACGCCGTCCAAACTCTGCAAGAACTTCAATTTTGGGTTTGTTCTCAACATTTTGCAGTATTAATTAGTTTGAGTGAGGACAATATCAATTTAGTTCATAATTTGGCTTGCTACACACGTTCTTTAACTGTTCTGAAGGTTTTTGAAACAACATTAGAATTTTGAGTTTGTTTTCAAGTCAAAATGTTCCGAAGTATATGGAATTTTCAAGTCACCAATTGATCCAAAGTATATGGAAGCATTTGGTAGGTACCTCGAGTATCATATTCTGCTACTTAAGGATGATGTAGCTAACATTAATTTAATTAAAGTGGATTCTGCTACTTAGGATGATGTAGCTGATAAATTTCATACATGGAGGTGTTGCTCGTGACTCGGGATCGTTGGACGTGGTGCTCCGTGGAATCTGCTCAAACACGCTACAAGGGTGAGACTTTTGTAATCCCTAATCCGATATGACAACCTATGTATAGATCCGGTGTCTTGTAATCCATAATTGTTTTATATTCCGCTGCGTACGATGATTGATGGATTACTTACAGTGGTATCAGAGCCAGGTTCAAGGCTCATATCGGATTTATGTGGTTAAATTGTTTTAATCATATTAGAATTAATATTGCATGCTATTTAAAATTGTATGAACATATATGATATGTTAATATTAAGCTTGTGAAATTATCATGAAATTATATTTGATATAATTGATGTTTGATGTATACGATACACGAAGCGAATAATCGAATCAATTGTATGATGTTTCGGCCACCACCTAGTACACTTGACCCGTGGCTTAGCCACGTGAGGGCTAGGGTTTTCGAACCCTTGGCTCGAGATGGCCTAGGTCGTTGTGGCTCATGTTCGTGCATGGAGGTTTCGAGACGTGGATGAGTTTTGAACTTTTTGGCTCGAAAATGGTTCACGCATGCATGGATAAGTGGCTTCACCACGTGAGAGCTAGGGTTTTCGAACCCTTGGCTCGAGATGGTTGAGCCACCACCGTGCATGGCCTGACCATGATTCGTGGCTCATGAATTCCGGCGTTTCGAACAAGTTGGCTCGATGGAAACACAAGGAAGGAGCAAGGCGGCTAGGGTTAGACCCTAGCGCCGCCGCTCGCTCGCTCATGGGTTCGGACCGAGCCGTGGGCTAGGGTTTCGAACCCTAGGCCCATGATTGGTCCAGCCATGGTCGCTAATGGTTCGAACCATGATGGTTCGTAATTTAATCACTTAAGTTCGTGGCATGTGATGTCCCGAGCGTACGATAATTTTTCAAAATTTATTTTACAGTTTTAATTAGAATTAAATTTTAAATTGTTTAGAATTTAATTAATTATTTGTTAAAGCATGTTTTATATGTTGTTTGAGCATGGTGCATGGTTATAGCCCTTTGACCTATTAGATAGGATTTGTGAATGTTTGTAATTTATAATACGACATGCGTGTCGTGCCTTCTCTATTTTATTCTAAATGTTATCCCTCCCCTATGTTCCCCTCGAATGTGAATCGAGGAATTCTATATCTTGTAAATAGTATAGTTTATTTGTTGATCGTGATCAATGAAGATGGAGCATCGTGCCGGGATGAGGAGGCCATTCACAAATTGGAGCCAAAGGAAGGTGTTTGTGAAGTTACCTTAGGTTGACTCTTAGGATTTTCTCATTGGCTTGATAAAATCGCTAGTAGGGGCTATAACCATGTCACGTTTAATTATGTATGTTGATGCATGATTTATCTTATGTTTTAGATTGATAATTGTATTACACATATATGTAAATATGTATACACCTATATGTAGTGGACATATTTTAAATTATCAAACTAATCATGAGATCAATAAATCCCTCTAAAATAATAAGTTTTAGATGCCTTCCAAAATTAAAAGTACTCGTCAAAACTTCGATTGTACATGTGTGGGTTTTGCCAAAGCAAAGCACCGTGGCAATCTTAGTAAGGCGCGAAAGGATAAAAGTGATATCCGTTATACTTTAAAT
The DNA here is from genome assembly GCA_907163345.1 of Haberlea rhodopensis. Taxonomy (NCBI): domain Eukaryota; kingdom Viridiplantae; phylum Streptophyta; class Magnoliopsida; order Lamiales; family Gesneriaceae; genus Haberlea; species Haberlea rhodopensis. Next base: position 158,074 of record CAJQUN010000864.1, read on the forward strand.
TGGGTACGACTTAACTAGGTTATCTCAATAGGATTGGGAACCTAGAGGCATGGGTTGGATAATCATTCATTTGATGAATTGAACAAATTGTTGTTCGCCCAACTATCCAAGAATTACATGTGATGTAATTGACAAAGTGTTGTCTACCTAAATAACCGAGTCTTGGGCGATTAGCCAAAGCTAACTCAAGATTAGGCGAAATATGGATCTTGGACCACTAAAGGTTTCAAGGGTTGATAATTTTTTTAAACAAAATCGTGGGAGTATCATTTAATATAAGACCATGTTAAATGATTAAATCATAAACTTATCTTGCATATTTATATTGTAGATATCCATGGCAACTAACAATACAACAAGCACATTATCACTGCGATCGGTCCTTGAGAAGGACAAATTAAATGGGACAAACTTCCTAGACTGGTATAGGAATCTGAGGATAGTCCTCAAACAAGAAAATAAGCAATATGTCCTAGAGAAACCCTTACCTGTTGAGGAACCTCCCCTGACGGCTACTAGAGCCGATAAAGATGCTTACAAGAAGCATCAGAATGACGCACTTGATGTTGGCTACCTTATGCTTGCCACCATGAACTCTGAGCTTCAGAAACAACATGAGGAAATGGAGGCGTTCGATATGATCGAACACTTAAAGCAATTGTACCAACAGCAAGCTAGACAAGAGAGGTGTGATGTCTCTAAAGCGTTGTTCCAGTGCAGGATGGTAGAGGGAAGCCTAGTTGGAACTCATGTACTCAAGATGATTGGGTACATTGAGAATCTGGAGAAGCTGGGTTTTCCATTGGACCAAGAGTTGGCCACCGATGTGATCTTGCAATCGTTGCCTGAGAGCTTCAGTCAATTTGTAGTAAATTACAATATGACTGACATGGAAAAGACTCTACCACAATTACTTGGTATGTTGAGAACATATGAAGCGAATACAAAGAAGACTAAGGCCACAAATGTTCTTATTGTGAATAAGGGCAAAGGAAAGGCCAAAGCTAAAGGCAATAAGAAAGCAAAGAAGGTCTTTGTTAAATCTAAGCCAAAGTCTTATGCACTGAAGCCAAAGGGAGGGATAGCAAAGGAAGGGAACTGTTTCCATTACGGTGAGACCGGTCATTGGAAAAGGAACTGCAAAGTATATCTGGAGGATCTCAAGAAAGGAAGTGTGACTTCCACTTCAGGTATTTTTGTTATAGAAGTCAATTTATCTACTTCTTCATCTTGGGTATTAGATACTGGATGTGGATCTCACATTTGTGTAAATGTGCAGGACCTCAAAAAGAGTAGATTGTTGGCGAAAGACGAAGTAGATCTCCGAGTTGGAAATGGAGCAAGAGTTGTTGCATTAGCTATAGGAGATTATTATTTATCTTTGCCTTCTGGTTTATCGTTGATTTTAAAAAATTGTTATTTTGTGCCTTCAATTACCAAAAACTTTATTTCTATTTCTTGTTTGGACAAGTATGGATTTTCATTTAATATAAAGGACAACTGTTGTTCCATTTATTTAAATGATATGTTTTATGTTAGTGCACAAATGGTGAATGGTCTTTATTTATTAAATCTTGATATGCCTGTCTATAACATAAATACTAAAAGGATTAAAAATAATGATTGTAATCCGACTTATCTCTGGCATTGTCGCTTGGGCCACATAAACGAGAACCGCATATCTAAACTTCATAAGAATGGAGTATTAGATTCATTTGATTTTGAATCATATGAAACATGCGAGTCTTGTTTAATGGGCAAGATGACTAAAGCCCCTTTCAAAGGACATGTTGAAAGGGCAAATGTTTTATTGGGACTAATACATAGTGATGTATGTGGGCCAATAAGTACACAAGCTAGATGTGGTTTTCAATACTTCGTTACATTTACTGATGACCTCAGTAGATATGGGTATGTGTACCTAATGAAGCACAAGCATGAAACCTTTGAAAAGTTCAAAGATTTCAAGAATGAAGTACAAAACCAACTTGGCAAAAGTATCAAAATCCTTCGATCTGATCGAGGAGGTTAATACTTAAGCAAAGAGTTTCATGACTATCTAAAGGAGTGTGGGATAGTCCCACAACTCACTCCTCTGTATACTCCACAATGGAATGGTGTATCCGAGAGGAGAAATCGAACTTTGTTGGACATGGTTCGATCAATGATGAGTCATGCAGATCTTCCGATATCGTTTTGGGGACACGCTCTAGAAACAGCGATTTTCTTAACTGAACCGTGTTCCATCTAAATCAGTGGAAAAGACACCATATGAGATATGGACTGGGAAGCGTCCTAGTATGTCTTTTATGAATATTTGGGGTTGTGTGGCTTTCGTTAGACGTCACGCCACTAACAAACTTGGACCCAAATCTGATAAGTGTTTATTTGTGGGGTATCCTAAGGAAACGAAAGGATACTATTTCTATTATCCCACCGAGAACAAAGTAGTTGTTGCTCGGACCTGGTGTATTTCTTGAAAGAGAATTATTTCTAGAAAAACCAGTGAGAGAAAAATAGAACTTTGTGAAGTTCAACCACAAGAAAACACTGAACCTGAGATTGAGATGGAAACAGAGCAGGCACCGCAAGCTGTTGTGGAAGAAGTACCTGCTCAAGAGACACAAACCCAGCGTAGGTCTGTAGAGAACACCGGGAGCCATAGAGATATGGATTTCTTGTGACTCTACAAGGTGACTTACTACTTATTGATGAGGATGAACCGTCATCTTATCAACAAGCTATAATGGGCACTGATTCTGAGAAATGGCAAGAGGCCATGAAATCTGAGATGGAATCCATGTATGCAAACCAAGTATGGACTTTGGTTGATCCACCTGAAGGGGTACGACCCATAGGGTGCAAATGGATTTTCAAGAAAAAGACCGATATGGATGGTAATGTACAAACTATAAAGGTCGGCTGGTTGCAAAAGGATTCAAACAAATTCATGGTATTGACTATGATGAAACCTTTCACCAGTGGCCATGGTTAAATCCATAAGGATCTTACTTGCAATAGTTGCATTTCATGATTATGAAATCTGGCAGATGGATGTCAAAACAACTTTCCTAAATGGAAATCTGCTCGAGGATGTGTACATGACACAGCCCGAGGGTGTTTTGTTCGCTCCAAAGGACTACAACGATCCATTTATGGATTGAAGCAAGCTTCTCGGAGTTGGAATCTTCGTTTTGATGATGCAATCAAAGAGTTTGGTTTTATCAAAACGTAGATGAACCTTGTGTCTACAAAAAGGTCAGTGGGAGAATAATCATTTTCCTTGTGTCTGTATGTAGATGACATACTTCTCATTGGGAATGATATCCCTGCCTTACAATCTGTAAAGATTTGGCTAGGGAACTGCTGTTCGATGAAAGACCTTGGGAGAAGCCACCTATGTATTAGGAATCAAGATCTATAGAGATAGATCGAGAAGGCTTCTTAGCCTAAGTCAAAGTACATACATAGACTAAGTGCTAAAACGGTTTAGCATGCAAGAATCAAAGAAAGGATTCGTGTCCTATGAACACATGGTATATATCTCTCGAAGGCACAGTGTCCTTCAACACCAGATGAGAGACAACGCATGAGTAAGATTCCATATTGCGTCAGCTATTGGATCTATCATGTAATGCCATGATATTGTACTCGTCCCGATGTATAGTATGCTTTGATGCATGACGAGCAAGATATCAGTTGATCCAGGTGAAGGTCACTTGGATTGCTGTCAAGAATATCCTAAAGTACTTGGATACATTCTTGGTTTATGGAGGTGTGGAAGAGCTCATGTAATGGGTTACACTAATGCAAGCTTCCAAACCGACAAAGATGATTTTCGATCGCAATCAGGATGTGTGTTTTGCCAAATGGATATGCAAAAGTACCAAACAGATGATAATGTATCTGACCCATTGACGAAGCCACTGTCACAGCAGTAGCATGATCGTCATACTAGATCTCTAGGCATTAGGTAATGTCTGAGTGGTCTTAGTGCAAGTGGGAGATTTGTTGGGATATGCCCTAAGACATGTCATTGGATGATTGTTTTGACATACAATTTTTATGATTATGAATGGGCATTCATTATTATATATTATTCTTTTAACTGTGCAATGTGAATTAATATATATGTTAATGTCCTTAGAATAATATTGTATTATTCTTAAACATTGTCCCTAGTCAAGTATTATCATGAATAGGATAATGATAATACATAGAGACTAGTATGTGTTGATGATGATTGTTCATTGATATGAGATATCAAATCAACACATGGGTACATGTTAGAGAACGATGTACTGGACAGACCCACCATGAGAATGCAACATGGATAGTTATATGATCGTCATATGCAATTCTCATAGTGATAATAATGTATGTAATCCTTACGACTTGTGATCATCAGAGATCCCAACATAAGGAGTTATGTATCTTGATATTGTCAAACGTTACCCGTAACAGGGTAAACTATAAAGGCGACTATTGGATACACTACGAATTATGTAGAGGGATGTTGACTGATCGAGATAGGATTTGTCCCTCCTATATAACAGGAGATGTGTTTGGCCCTTGATCAAGTGAGAACTAAATGCATGGCCATGCTCGAATGAGTCGATATGAGATATCGAGCTTATTCGTTTATTCTAGTTCTACTTGGGGATCAAGAAATAAAGATTGAATATACGAGTATGACTATTCCATGACTCGTGTTCAATCTAAACACAAGGACAAAGGGATTAAGTTACATGTTAATATTATCACAAGTTCTAAAGGTTAGTCGAGTCATTGACATTCTTA